>MU832056.1:0-89613 GCA_029204225.1 Diphasiastrum complanatum | reverse complement strand
GGACCAGAGAAAAGTATCCCCAAATAAGTGTAAGAAGAAACTACCTCTAAGGTCTATCCATCGAGAGTAAGATCCTGACGCTGCATGAAGGCTCGAGAAGTGTCAAAGACGATAACCTTGGTCTTCGCAATGTTCACCCCCAATTCCCATCTCGTACAAAAGCCCTGTAGGCAATCTAGCTGCCTCTGTAATCCCTCTCTGGTTGGAGATACTAGAGCCACATCATCCACATGAAGGAGGATGGAGTTGGATTTCTATCCTCTCCATCCCTTATCTCTTCACTAATCTAGATCCATTCATTTGTTGTATGTAAATACTTCTAAAAGTTGCACAACCTACAGAAATACAAGGAAAGTCGATGACAATGTTTCCTTCGACTTTCCCGACATCGAAGTGTCCGACTTATTGGCTTGCCCGCTCTTCGACGATCGTCGTCGACGATTGTCGAAGGTCACTATTCAAAAGGAGCTCTTGTAAAGAGCAAGCTCGACATCCACGTCATCGACATCGAAGTCTCTGACATCGAAGTCATTGAAAGAGCAAGCTCGACATCCACGTCCTCGACATCGAAGTCTCCGACATCGAAGTCATCGACATCTTCTCAAGAGCAAGTCCGACATCGAAGTCATCAACATCTTCTCAAGCGCAAGCCCGACATCGAAGTCATCGACATCTTCTCAAAGGCAAGCTCGAAATCGAAGTCTCCGACTTCATTAACTAAAACGACTTGTATAATTGGCGACTGATAACAACATGGTGCCTTAATGCCGTTTGTAAAGTACAGACCTTAATTACAGGTCACCGCAAGAGCAAGGCGGTTACAGCCCAAAGCAGTGACGGTGCCTATAGGAGGAAGCGGGTAGCATGGCTATCCACTCTTTTCTCCATCGATCAGATATACACCAACTGCTCTCACGTACATTTGCCATTGTAAAATTATATATATAAGATTTGTAAATGAGTCTAAGAAGAAGATTGAGTGATTAGCAAGAGCAAAATAATTCGTTCTTCCTCTCTGTTATATCAGAGTATTGTTTCAGGAAGACCGCGCCTTGTATCTGCATTCAGACTTGTACTATCTGCAAGTACCATGTCAGAGATGAAGAAGGCGAACTTAGAAGGGCATGGAGAGATAGGGATGGGTGCGTCAGTGGGTATGGTAGATAGGCTGGTAGCATAGTCGGCCCATATGCGGAGGTCATCTAGGAGAGGTGGTGGAGCACGAGGGATAAACTCATGCCAAAAAGCTCCTGAAGAAGAGCTGAAGAGAAGGTCAACAAGGCGCTTTCCTTCAAAGTCATCATAAGCACGCATTTTACGGCGGAGTGTGCGATGGTAAGAGCGTCGAACGGAGTGGGGAAGGTGGGGAGCCTGAGTAAGTGCATGGGTGACAAGGTGATGAAAAGAACGGCATTCGGCATCATACCACGGGGGGTGTAGAGGACGGAGCGGTGAGGAATGTTGCACACAAGCTCACAAACCCTAAGTTAATACACCGAATTACTCAACAAATTCGTCACTTTATTAATCTCGAGCAAATGTACATAGATCAACAAGCAAACATGAGAGCTCTGCTGCAAGTCTCCTCCCAACCATAGCTGCATAGGAATACCATAGGGAATGCCTGGCAAGGCTCACACTATATCCCCTCAAGCACCCCTTAACCCTGACACATCCTAACGCCGACACATGGCAAACTCCATGCACAGTCGACACTTGCCACTTGGCAGTACCCTGACACATAGGCAAGCTAGTAGGTGGACAGTCTGACATGTGTCATGCATTGGACCAAGTGTCCCAATGAGCACATGACACATGTCCTGTTGACCCGTCCATTGATTGTCCGTCACTCATACACTAGACCAAGTGTTCCAGTGAGCATGTGACACGTGTCACGTTGACCGGTCAACCCTTTTTACTTTTTAGGAGGTCAGTCCAGCAGACTCTCATGAGACCCAGTAACCCCTTGGGGCCATCTCGAAATAAGTCACTAACAATATTTACATTGCAATTTACAATTGTCTCCAGAGGCCGGTGACTTAGCCATTTACAATTTAATAATTACAATTTACAATTTACATTGGGCAAGGGATTCAAAGTACATGTGACATCCCTTCCCTCCTCAGATGACATCGTCCTCGATGGCAAAGTCTGGATACTGTGCATGCAACCCATGCACGGTCTCCCAAGTAGCATCACTGAGAGGTAGGTCGTCCATGCCATGCAACCAAGTACACGGAGCAAATGATTCCGCAACCGTCTTTTCCTCCGGTCCAATACTCTCGCTGGTCCATGCATCACCTCCCCATGCTCCTGAAACAAAACAAGGTCATCAGCCAACAAGTTATCACCGTCATGTAAAACCTTTAAGCCTGAAACATGAAAAACAGGATGAACCTTACAACCAACAGGCAAATCCAATTTATAAGCAACGCTATTAATCTTTTAACAATTTTCCAAGGTCCACAGTATCTAGGTGACAACTTATAACACTTCCCTATCTTCAGGGTTTTCGAGTCCTTTGGAATCCTGAGAAACACCATATCTCCTTCCTTGAACTCTCTTGGCGTACGATTCAGATCAGCATATGTCTTTGCCTGATCCATCGCCGCTTTTACATTTGCTTTGCTAACTCCAACATCTGTTGCATGTGAGTTAGAAATTCCATAGCACTAGGTGTCTTATGAGGCATACCTATAGTAACTGGACTGGCTGGTCTAAACCATAATTTAGCTCGAAAGGACTCATCTTCGTAGATGCATTCTTTTTATCAATATAGGCAAACTCCAACAATGGTAGGTAACGTTCCCCATTGCGTTTGCCTTTCATACGCCCTAAGCATATCTTCCAAGGTTTGGTTAACTCTCTCAGTCTGCCCATCTGTTTCAGGAATATCAGAACTACTCATTCCCAACTGCACCTTTAACTTCTCAAATATTGCAGTCCAAAAGTTGCCAGTAAAACGAGAATCCCTATCAGACACAATGGATCTTGGTAATCCATGAAGTCTGAATACATGCTGTATAAACAAATCAGCGGTACCAGGTGCATCAATCTTATTACTAGTTGGGATAAGATGAGCATTTTAGTGAGTCTGTCAACCACAACTAGGATAGCATTATGTTGCTGCTGTGTATGTGGTAAACATGTAATAAAGTCCATGGAAATACTCTCCCGTCTCCCTTCTGGTATAGGTAACGGGCGTAATAATCCAGGCACTTTAATCCTTTCAGCCTTATTAACTTGACACTTAAAAACAATGTGTCACATAATGGTTTACTTCTTTCTTAAGTCCAGACCACCAAAAGTTACGTTGTATCAACTCATAGGTCCTATCCACACCAGGATGACCAGCACTAGGGCTATCGTGACAGATGCAAGGTCTTCTTTCGCATCACCTCACAAGCTGGAATAAGAGCCTTGCCATTTCTCATCACTATTCCATCTTCTATGGAATACTTAAGATAAGTGCGAACCAAGATAGAAGAGCTCTCCTCTTGAGACTCTGCAAAGCTATGACTCACCTCTTGTTCCACTTTCTTACAGTGAGGATCTTCTTTTTGAGCCTTTCTTATCTCAAACAGTAAGTCATTTTCAATGACTGCAAATGACATCTGATAAACCACGAGATAGTGCATCTGCCACAGGATTCTCGGCACCTTTCTTGTACCCATCTGCCACACAATTCTAGGCACCTTTCTTGTACCGAATCTCCATTAGGAATTCCTGCATGAGCTTAGACCATCTGGCTTCCCGGCCTCTAAGGCCTGGCTGCTTACAAAAGTATCTCAAGGTATCATGATCAATGAATACCTCAAATTCCGATCCATACAGATAATGCCTCCATGCCTTTAATGCATGAACTATGGCATACGACTCCTTTTCATGAGTTGGATAATTTTTCTAAGCAGGGTTGACCTTCTTGCTCTCAAAGGCCACAGGCCTACCCTCTTGCATCAGAATAACTCCACGTCTATTGATAGGACATGATCCGGGTATAGTTCAATCTTATGTTCAACATTCCTCTTAGGAGGTAAAACACATGAAAGATCATCTATGAACACATCTGAAAACTCTCTCCTAATTTTTTGATCCAAATTGGCAATAGTATTGGTTTGCACACACTGCATGATACTTTGAGTAGTATTACTAGACATATCAAGTAGAAAGCAAACACACATGTGCTCCCAATGGATCCTACGCAACTGCGTAGCTGAAACAAGCGGTCTAGGAGGCAAATCCCGCTCACCATGAAGGGAATGCATCACACCATCAAAATGGAACTCATACACATGAGTATCCCAGGCTATGTGTGGCTTCCGCATCGTGTGCAAACAAATGCCCAACACCACATCAAACCGCGCAAGCCGTGTTATCTCAAAATCAAACTCTTCTGTGTAACTTTGTACAATTAGTGGAATGCCCACAACCCTCTTATCCCAAATCTCTGTACCCTTTCCATCAGCCATTTCCACTGTGTACTGGTATTGGGATGGTTGAGTATTCACACTTAACTTCTGTACCAAAGTTGAATTCAACACATTATGAGAGGACCCAGTGTCAAATAGAACCTGAACATCTCTACCACATAGCTGTCCTTGCATAACAATAAGAGAAGTGTTAGGAAATTGATACCCTTGGCGAGCCGATTTTGACAAAGCACTGGTGGAGCCATGTCCACTCTCTTGACCACCGAAACATTCATGAGGCGTGGAACATTTGGATTGACTTCCTGCTCGATCTCTTCCACTGTCATAGGGTCATCACCCTGGTTCATCTGGTCTACCTGAAGATTATATGTGGTTCGCATCAAGTTCCGTGGACATTCCTTCCACCTATGCTGCCCCAAACATCCAAAACAGAGGTTCTCCCTGTTTGCACATTCTTGGTCCTGAGGCGACAACATTGAAGGACGCTAACCCTTTTGGGCATTGGGCTGCCCATACAACCCTTGGCCTTTGGGGCCCCCTGCACCCTTCCCTTTTTTGTCACCCCGAGCTTGCCACTGACTGGTTTGACCTTCAAATTTTCTCTTTTTGTTCCATTTGCCCTTGCGTCCCCAAGGTTGCTGACCACCTATACCAGCTACCGCAACAGGATCCGGGCCTCTTTTTCCATCTTCATAATACAAAGCCATCTGGATGGCTCCCCGCAAATCATGAGATTGCTCCTTCTGCACGAAAGGGCGAATACACTTTTGACTGCAACATGTTCTTCTCATTGACACAGAGGTTACTAGTCCTTTCAGCTGTGAGATTTCCTGCTTCAGTTTGGATATCTGCCTTGATTTGATCGATCTGCCAAGATGAGAAAAGTTCTGTTGATTTAGAGGGTGTATATGGGATATTCGCTATAGGTTGTGGGTCTTGAAGGGAAGAAAAGTTGACAGCAGAAGCATAGATGGTAGGAGTGGGAAGAAGCCTTGTAGGAGGGAAAGAGGTAGGCATCACTGATGTAGCAGGAGCAGAAGGTGCTGATGGGGCAGCATGTGCTGATGTGGCAGCTGATGTGGCCCTAGGCACTGATATAGCAGGCGCTGATGGGGTAGGCATCTCTAATGGAGCAGGCGTAGGCATCGCTGATGGAGCAGGGGCTGCAGGCACTGATGTGGCAGGCAGCGCTGCCACATCAGCGGATGAGGTGGTTGCCAAGGTGGGAGAAAGAGCGCGAGGAGGACTTGAAGTTCTTTTGCGAGGAGGCATGGTTGCTTTGGAGAGAGGCCAATGATGCTTGCTATTTCTGAAACGACAAGGTCCTTTTCTTTGTGTTCAAATGATTCTTCTGGGTAGCCTGATTGTTAACAAAAGGATCTTTAAGCTTCAACAAGGATGCTTCATTAGCACTCCTCTTCTTGGATCACAGCGATGGAGTAGCACCATGGATTAGCGATGGAGTAGCACCATGGACCAGCGATGGAGCCTTATTCTCAAGCAGATCAGCGATGGAGAGAGAGAGAGAGAGAGAGAGAGAGAGAGAGAGAGAGAGAGAGAGAAGAAAAGGTGCTGGGAAAAGGTCATTGACCGGCTAGTTATGCCTCAAGAATATTGGTGTTTAGTCTGGTTAAGCCACTCGGTCATTGGCATGAAATTTAAAAATATCATTCCATTGAGCATCGACCGGCACATTAGAAGGCAAGTGACTAGATGGGGATGCCTATTTTCTGATAATTCGATCTTTGCTATGAGGCATCTTTATTGCCACTCACCTAGATCCTTCATAATTTGATTCCATTGAGCATCGAGCGTCACATTAGAAGGCATGTGACTAGATGGGGATGCCTAATTTCTGATAATTTGATCTTTGCTATGAGGCATATTTAATGCCACTCACCAAGATCCTTCATATGTGTATGTTCAATAATGGCTATGTCTTATGTATCACCTTTTGGGCTCTCTAGTAGTTTGAAGTGTTTCTGGGTTCTTCCTTGTTTCCAATAGAAGATAATATTTGTACATCTATGTGCACACATGCACAGCCCATGGTGTTACTTGAAAGTTGAAACCTGTTGTCAGCTTCAAGCTTTTGTCTACATTGGGATAACGACCATGTATTTCAATTGGATGTCAATGAAGATATTTTTGTTTGCCATGACAAATGGTGGGCCTCATCATTTGAATTGTCTCAAAGCTTCTCAGTTATTTAATGAACCAGGAAGCACCACCTTGCACGTGTGAACAGATTATTTGTAATTGGGTCCAAAGTCACAAAGTACAAGGCAAACTGATGTAACCTGTACTTGATTAGGTTACTCCAACAGTCTTGTTATGTTACATAGCTTAGTCTTGTCTGGATAATGGCCTTATAAGTCCTAGTTTCAGCACCATCCACCTGTGCATCCACTTGTGCAGCACACATTCTGTATGACAATCTAACTTGGTAGCATGCTTCTCTAAGAATTGTAGTTCCTATTGTATAGGAACCATACATCTGAACTATTTTTCTCTGACTGCGAAGATATTTGCTATGGCAATGATCAGGTATATGTATTGGTCTTAAGGACATTTCCTGAAATTTCTTACTTTCTGAGGGCAGCCTATGCTGGTCCACTCAATTTCTGAATAAGTACGAACTATCAGATTTATTGTTGTATGCCTATGAATCTTTTGCTGCTGTTGGTATTGATACACGCTTACATGTTGCTCATAGATGATGCAGACTTTCAGATCATTCGCTCATGCTTATACATTCAAAAAGAATGAAGAATTAACAATCCTATGCTGTGAACATGCATTAAAGCGTTTTTGTAATTGGCTCCTCTGACTTGACCGGTATCTCCCTATTTGTAGGTTGAGCTTGTCCACGCACAGTTGAAGAGGGCAAAATCCAGGTTGGAGAGTCCAAACCTTGAGCTTTATCTGGATGCCATGACTATTTTATCCCAAAAAGATGAATTTGGTACCGATTCAACAGTTTTGCGAAGGTTTGCTGAGAAAATGGATCTTAGAACAACAGCAGATCTGAAACAAGAGTCTCATGCGTTGCAGAATCTACTGACCAGTAAATTTGCAAAGTATGATGAACTTATTGAGCAGATTACTTGTATACTTACAAAGTTGAGAGCACTCGTGGTCATTGATTCTAAGGAATTGGATTTTTTGGATTTTAAAAGGGATCAAAGAAGTTCAGAAGCCAGGATAGAAAAGCCAAACTCCCCCAATGTTCCTAACGACTTTCGCTGCCCAATCTCATTGGAGCTGATGAAAGACCCAGTTATAGTCGCTACTGGACAGGTTTGTTTGTCATTGAGAGAAGCACTAGATCAATCGGATTTGCAAATCAGAATTCTGCCCCGTGCAAGGATTGTTTATGTTGCTTCTGGCTATATTAATTTGTTTTCTGCATGTGCATGTGGTTGGTCGTGACTGCAACATCTGCTTTGTTGAAAATGTAACGGTTGACTATTTCCAGGATGATACTGAATAATATACCCTCTTGCAAATTTCAGACTTATGAACGAGCATGCATCCAAAAATGGCTAGATACTGGACATAGAACCTGCCCTAAGACCCAGCAAGTTTTGCGACACATCATCTTGACCCCTAACTACGTACTCAGAAGTTTAATTGGGCAATGGTGTGAAACTCATGGTGTCAATACACCAAATTTTTTTGGATCATCCTGTGCTGGAAAAGCTGGGGAATTTGCCAATCAGGTTTCTCCTGGAGATAGAGCTATGATTGATCTCTTACTGCAAAAGCTTTCCAGTGGACAGATTGATGCACAGAGAGCTGCTGCTGGGGAGTTGCGAATACTTGCTAAGCAAAGCATTGAGAACAGGGTATGCATTGCTGAGGCTGGAGCGATCCCACTTTTGATCAGCCTTTTGACCAGTAAGAACTTAGGGGCACAAGAGCATGCAGTCACTGCTCTTTTGAATCTTTCAATCCACCGACCAAACAAGTCCCATATTGTTGTTGCTGGCGCCATTAATCCAATTGTGGAAGTTCTTAAGAAGGGAAGTATGGAAGCAAGAGAAAATGCTGCTGCCACACTCTTTAGCCTATCGGTCGTTGATGAGAATAAGATCATTATTGGTGCATCTGGTGCAATTCCTGCATTAGTTGACCTGCTTCGTCAAGGCACGTACAGGGGAAAGAAAGATGCTGCCACAGCACTGTTCAATTTATCAATATATCAAGGAAACAAGGCTAGAGCTGTCCAAGCAGCCGTAATTCCCCTACTGATGCAATTGCTTTCAAATCCTGATATGGGACTGGTAGATGAAGCGCTTGCTGTTCTAGCAATCTTGGCAACTCATCAGGAAGGCCAAGTTGCGATTGGCTCTGCACCTTCCGTCGCTGTTTTAATTGATTTGATAACTTTGGGATTTCCTCGAAGTAAAGAAAATGCTGCAGCTATTCTTCTTGCAATATGCAGAAATGATTCAGCTCATATTGTTGCTGCTTGTCAATTTGGAGCTTTTGTACCATTGATGGAACTTGCCAGCCATGGTACACTAAGGGCCAAGAGAAAAGCAAAAGCTCTTCTTGAGCAAATGAGCAAAACAGGAGCATGTAGTTGAGAGCTGATAATGGGACAGTTTCATTCAATTGAAAGTGCAATAATTCAAGTTGTTGCTGCTTAGTCCTTTTTTTTTTCTGATTGAGTAGATGGTCAAAGATCATGTACAATAATTTTTCATTCCTCAAATGCTTTCTGGGCCATTTTCATGGAAACCTAGCTGGTTTTTGAGCAACCAAACACTACTGTTAACATTCTTTGGTGGGAATAAAGTTAAGCTCATATGCCCCTTTTCCAAGACTCTGGTGAGGGCTTAAGAGAGCTCTCCCACACATATTTTTTATTAATCAATGAATCATGCCTGACAGCTTGTCAAAAGAACTGAGATTCTGCATTTCTTTGATCTATTTTATGCACCAGTTTTGAGCAATTTCCATGCTTCTTTCTACACAATTCTCCTTTGAACAGCTCAAGTGGATACAGATTTGAGATTTTATGTGCTTGTGTTTTCTTCTGAGGGGAGTCAGAGTTTGGATAACCACTTATTGATAATACAAGCTTCCCCAGCCTTGTGAATTCGGTTTACCCCACATACACGAGAGGGTCTGTTAGAGATATGCTTCAGGTTTTTTGTTTGCTTTATGAAGGAAGCATGAGAAGGCTGTCTGGGTAATGAAATAGATACTAGTGGAGCTACTAAGCTTCTTCACTGTCAGATGAGGGTGGGGTTCTGCCTGCACCATCTGTTGCGGTGGAGAATATGCTCCTCCCCTCTATACAGTGTGCACCAGCAGTATCTTACCCTATTTTGTTCATTGTGTTAAAAATATACTCCAAACTTCTCTGAGTTCAGATCAAGATTGAGGTGGTACTAGTGTTCCATACCAATATCCCTAGTGTATCACTTGATGCAATAATAGTTACACTATCTAGGTATCTCTTGGATTAGTTTGAAGTACTTTAGACAAATCATGTAACAAAATGTACATGTAGTATGACTAGAGAGTGATCATGCCTGGTGAATCCACATCACACTGATCGTTTTGCCAATGAACTTCACTATGGAGTAATCAATTACTTAAGTTAATTGCCAATGATTTAGAAATTTCAAATGTCTAGTTGAAGAATTCAATTATACTAGTATGACACCACATTTAGATCCTTACCCAAATCATTCATAAGTTAATCCATAAATCTTTTATACAAAGATTTGTAACTTTGCAAGTATCTGTCAAAACAATACTTGATCATATGTTCATATTCACCGACTAGGTTAAGTGCACCAGATAACCTTAGTAACTAGGATTACACAGTAGATTCATACAAGATTAATTGTGCACATATGAGAATAATCTCACTATGACCCAGTACATATTATGATCAAACTTGCTTCTATTCCAATCAAATTGAAATTAGTAACCTTTGATCTTTTATTATACTAATAGATAATGATTCAAATATCAAACCTGTTCTAGATCCAGATTGTCAACACAATCCTTAGAGAATTTCTCTTATTCGAATAATTCCAATTAGGCATCTTACTCTGAATCTATCCGAAATCACTTCCAGAAAAAATCTCATTTCTATATCACAGTTGGTTTTTTTCCGAAAACTATGCAATCCACAGACTCCCAAATAGAATTTTATCCCACCACTTCACCCCTCCTTTGAAAGAAATTATAAATTTCAATAAAAGTTAACTAGAAAGATGATATATTAAAATATCTAAATCCAAGAAAAGTCAGTAATAAGTGCTTCCACTAAAGGATTCACTCTATTACAAACAGAACTTCTCCTTCAAATATTTCCAATCTGAGTGATAGAAACTATTATTCCATCGAAATCCATTTATGCAATAGAGATATTCTAGGTTTAAGAAATTGAAACATTTTAACCTTAGAATTTATCTGAATTCCATGTCTATTTACACGAGTAGTAATTTATATGACATAACAGTCTTTCAGAAGAATAATTTCATGCTAAAAAGAATTCATATAAACTAGTTTGATGTCTTATATTCAAAAAATTATTAAGAAGTAAAGGATTAAATTAAGAAAGCGAGAAATAGAGGGCCTCTGATTTTGTAAATAATGAGATACCACTTTGGGATCTACATTAGACCTCAAAATTTCTCAAAATACCCCACATTTGATTAAACAGTTTTATTTTTTTCATATCGCGACAGGTACTAAAACATGCCATTGATCATCAGATCTTTACAGTCCTAGAATTTTCTTTCCAAAATTACCCACACCATTCCTCCCAGAAAACCCTTAACCGCCTTATCTGATATTCTAGAGATCCATTGATCATCTAGTTGTCCTACAATCACTACAGGAAATTATCTCTGGTACCCAAGCCCCACCAAGCCATAAGCAAAACAAACAAGCTATTAAGCCTTATATTGACGTTACAAATAATTTGCATTGGACCAATGATGGCTACCTCCTCCTAGAAGCCATTATTGAGCCTGCCATACACGCCGCTGTTCAGATCCTTAACAATTTCCTGATGGTTGGCAACCTCAGAAAAGATTGCATGACTTCTCAAATATTGCATAGGATAGTTGAGCACAGAGTCAAGACTTCCCAATAGCATCGACTTTGGGGCAGCTCCTTTCTACTCCATTGCTTGATACTTGATCTAGCTCGATCATAATAGGCTTATGCCCATCAAGCCATCAGATTCTTAACACCGCCCTAAGCTCTCGCTTTACTGCTGGGATTTTTGCAGCTGGAATAAGTTGATATCTACTTTGGTCTTATGCAAATGGTCCACTAACTTGAATGGTTCATAAGACTCTAATGGCGCTCTCCTTCTTCAGCTCCTTTTTTCAGACCTAATCAGGACATCAAGACGCTTCTTAGTGGTCTTTGCCAGATCTTCAATAATGTCTTTACAACTTGGTTCTTTATCACGGGCTCATCAGCTACAACTGGTAATCTATCATTAGGAACATGCTTTCCTTTATTCAGAGCAGCTGCCTTTTGTGCTCTAGTCATCACTAAACAATCAGGTTGTGCCTCTTTAGGTACAACATCAATCAGCAAGCACATAGGTCTTCCCTCATCAGAGTCATCATGTTGGAGAATTCGAACTGGTTCAACAGAGTCTTTCGAGGGTCCACAACAACTCTATGGTTTTCAAGGCCAAGTTGATCTGCTTGTTCATTTGAAGCTTTAACTTTCATGTAACAATGGTCATTAGTATGGCATCTCCTCCCACACATAGTACACTTGAGATTAGGGCAATCTCTTAATAGATACTCACCCTTACAAATTCGGCAAGATAACTCTTTTGGTCGATCAGGTCACTCTCACTGACAAATTCTATTGCCTCTTGTGGAAATTGACATCAAGGGCTAGGGATTTTATACTTTCGAACATTACATCCATGTATTCATTAACATATCATAAGGATTTGACGAAGATGATTCATATCCTCCCATCGCATTTTGGTTAGGTACTACAACAATAGCTTTACCTACACTTGCATTTTGAACTTCGATTTTTTGACTGCTAATGGTCGCTAATACAACTTTGCATTTCTAACAAAAGGAGAATGTGATGCAGTTTCTTGAGTTGCAGTAGCATAGGTATAGCCTGAGCGTAACCATTCGTCCTTCCAAGACCTGGTTGTTGTCCACCCCATGAATAGGACTTGGAGGCATTGGCTAATGCCACCACCTCTTGGGTTAATATCATAGAATTTTTATTTCTAACGGCCTAGTGGCTGCTTCCTCAATAGTTTTTGGAGCTGATTTCCTCACATCTATTTGGATAGCATACTTCAATCCTTTTAAGTAGAGCGATAGAATCTAGTCCTTAGGAGGGGTATTGGTCCCAAATTGTCTCACCAATTCTTTAGTCCTCCAATTGTAATGAGATATTGTCTCTCACTCTTCCTGTCTACAATCTGTAAGAGCATAGATCAGATGGTCTCTAGACTTTGGTACTTGGAATTCTCCAAGGAATTTGGTAATGAAGGTACCCATACTCGTTATGGAGTATGCTTCCAAATGGTAATACCAATCATTGGCTCCCCGGAACAATGTCCCACTGAACAACAACATTTGGTGACCTTCATCTTTTATCCTGTTGATCCAATAGGACCGGTAAAAGTCGTTTATATGTTCTCAGGATCTTCCTGAGAGGTGGCCCAATACAAAGGCATAGCTTGGATCAATGATTTAAGTTTGGTCACAACCGATCCAATGAGTATTGCCTGAGTGCCTCTTACAACTTGGTCCGCCATTTGGCTTAAATTCAAATTCACTTTACTATTTTCAAGATAAACCTCCTTGGAATCAAGGTCAATGACTATAGCCCTGGTTGATAGCTCGGGAACTTCTTCCAAAGGTGTCTCAACCCCGGTATTTTAAGGGTATCTAGATGTACTACTTATGTCTGCCAACCCCGGTATTTTTAGGGTATCTATATGTACTACTTATGTCCGCCAACCCTAGTTCCAGAGGAAGGGATGTAGAAGAGTGCTAATTTCTCAAAGATAGTACGTATCACAAAGCTATCTGAAAACAACTCAAGCACACCAAAGTAGTCTCCGAAATATCCACTTTATTGATGTCTCTTCAAAGTACATGGCAAACTATCCACATAAGAGCACTTTTGCTAAGTCTCCTCCAAGCCACTTGCTGCATAGATTATGATGAGGAATGCCTCTCTCTAGGCTCACTTAGACACAATCCTCAAGCACTCACTTAGCCTTGACCCTCTCCTAACGTCTGAGTACATCATTCATTAGCATCATGAATGTAGTTGGGGCATTAGTCAAACCAAAGGGCATCACAAGATACTCATAATGACCAAACCAAGTACGGAACGCAGTTTTATGAACATCTTCTTCACAAACTCTAACCTGATGATACCCACTCTTCAAGTCTATCTTACTAAATATAGTGGCACCATGAAGATCATCAAGCAAATCATCAATATGTGGCATAGGATATCGATGCTTAATAGTATTCTTGTTAAGGCCTCGATAATCCACACACATACGCCAAGATCCATCCTTCTTTTTTACTAGAATGATTGGTGAGGCAAAAGGTGAGAAGCTAGGCCTAGTCTGCCCATGTGCAAGATAGTCCTCTAGCATCTTCCTCACCTCCTCTTTGTCTCTCAAACTCATTCTTTATGGTGGTCTATTTATAGGACAAGATCTGGGAATAAGCTCAATCTTATGTTCAACATTTCCATCAGGCAAATGGCAAATCATCAGTAAACACATCTGCAAACTCACTCCTAATTTCACAGTCTAGGTTAGCTGAAGTATTGTCTTGCAACTGCCACATGCTACTCTCACTAGTACTAGTAGTCATATCCATTAGAAAACAAACATACATACCTTCACAACTTACCTTACACAGCTGCGTAGTTGAGACCAATGGTCTTGGAGGCACATCCCACTCACCACGGATGGAATGAAGTTTACCACCATGTTGAAACAGTTAAAATAACAATGATCAACTTATATAGTGCTTTCTAATTTTGACGGTAGAGGGCGACCTCAATCCAATTCAGAACTGCTGAAAAATATGAGACAAGGGCTGAGGAAATTTCAAGAAAGGTGTATTTCTTGAAAGATAGGGTCTGAAGGAGTACTAACTCGGATCTTTCTCATTTCATAACCTTTTTCACAACTGTGAAAGCTTGCTATTGGGTGCCCTAGTGAGAAGAATAATCTGTCAACAGGTCGTGGGCAGTCGTGCAGAGGTATGGAAGCTTGGTCACATCCTGGAGAGCAGCAAAGAGGGTTTAAAGCCCTTCCACCATAGCTGAAATCAGGAAGAGGAGTCGTGGAGGCTCAGCTAGTACGTGGAGGAAGGTAGCATCTCCGAGTGTCTAGTGGCTGCAGGAGTGCTGGTTGGTGCACAAAGAGAAGAGTAGGTCATTGGATTTGAAGCCATGGTGATCAATGGCTGAAATCGATTGATCGAGGAGTGATCTAGGCTGTCAGATATCAAGTGGCCATTGGATGGCAAGTGAAGGGACCCATGAAAGGGAGAAAGGGGCCTGGAGTGTAAATCACACTTCAACTTCTTTAAAAAATTTCAATTTGAAATAGGAGTTGGGTCCTGACTTTTGTGAAGAGTGAAGCCTTTTCAAGGTGAAAAGATAGTTCAAAAATTAAAATTGCCTCTATGTCTACCTCCTTTAGCCTATTTTGGCCAAATGAAGGGCTATAGCCTCCAAGCAAAGGGCACTCTAACTGTACTTGCAAATACGGTACGTCAAAACAGAGTGATTGCCATGGAGAAAGTGTTCGGAGTGCGCCAAAAGTGATTTCACCATTCCATTGGGCATGTAGTCGGAAGTTGGTGACAAGGAGCATTTCGGAAGGCGACGCCGATTTGGCTTTCAAATTTGGCTGAAAAGCGGCAGGTGTGGTAAGCAAAAAATTGAAGGTCATTATTTTTAATTTCTGACATCACTGTTGGTCTTGGCATACACTTTATAGCCTACAAGTGCAGTTTCAGGCAGTTTGGAAATGGCAAACATCAATGAGGCAATTTTGGGCGATGCAAGCAAACTTGATGGGGCTTCTAACTACAACATCTGGAAATTCAAAATGAAGAGCATTTTGATGGAGACATTGTTATGGGACATTGATGCGGGCATTGAAGTACGGCCTAATACTACTCCAGGTGATATGAGGGCCTTTGACAAGAAGGCACAGAGAGCATTGTCCTTGATCAATCTTTCAGTGAAAGACCATGTGATCACTCACATAAGTGATGCCACGACGACTAGGGGAGCTTGGGAAGCTCTTAGAGTACAATTTCAAACTTGTAATCCAGCTCAAGCCATGTTCTTGAAGCCGAGATTGAACACAATCAGGTCGGAAGAAGGCGAATCGGTGGGATCCTTCTTCACTAGGATAAAGGAGCTGAGAAATCAACTTGTGGCAATTGGAGAACCAATCAGGGATGTTGAATTGGTACATACCACTATGAGCGGTGTTTCGGAAGGCCTACAAATGTTTGTGAGCGGCATTGCTTTGAGGGAGAGATTGTCTACTTTTGAAGACTTGCACAGGATCATGTTGAAGGAGGAGCAACGTTGAGAGGTGGTAAAGTCAAGGCAAACCCCACAGGATGATCAAGCATTGCTCACTAAAAGCAAGCAAAAAGAGTGGAAAAGAATTTCAAAGAAGTCCAAGGATGATGAGGATGAGGGAGAGTCATCATCGAAGGTGAAAAGAAAGAAGAAGGGCAAATGTTACTGTTGCCACAAACCAGGTCATTGGGCACATGAATGTTACAAGAAGAAAGCGGACATAAAGGCGGGAAAAGTGAAGCAACAAGGCAACATTGCCGAAGATGATGGGGAAGATGACGAGACAAGTGTCTTCTCATCGGCATTGGTATCCCAAGTTGATGATGGTGCCAGATGGTTCATAGATTCAGGCACCACAAGGCATATGACCAGGAAATGCGATTGGTTTGAGAAATTCTCGCCAATCCATGATGGGGACAAGGTCACGCAAGCCAATGGGGAAGAATGCCAAATACAGGATGTCAGCAATGTACCTGTGCAGTTTTCTGATGGTAAGATCAAGAATATTCCTAATGTGCTTCATGTTACTGGACTCAAAAAGAATTTGCTTTCTGTTGGTGTGATGGCAAATCAACATCTCAAGGTTGAGTTTGTCAAGGATGGATTCCTAATGAAGGATATGGATCACAACTATAAGGTGATAGCGAAAGGTTATCGGGATAGTAACTATGGCCTTTCTAAGTTGGATAATGCAAAACCATGTGAATATGGTTTGGCTACCTCAACAGCATCACAATCTGAGTTGTGGCACAGAAGACTTGGTCACTTAAACTATGGGAGCTTAAGATTGATGGCAAAGCTAAAGATGGTAACAAGATTACTAGCACTACAGGATGATCATCATGCCATATGTGAAGGATGTGTTATGGGAAAGCATCATAGGGAAACATTCAAGAAAGGTGGAGCTACAAAAGCTAAGAAACTGTTGGAACTTATTCACAGCGACCTGTGCAGCCCAATGAAGACTTTGTCAATGGGGAAAGAATATTATTTTATGACTTTCATAGATGATTACTCTAGCAGGACATGGATTTATTTCTTGAAGAAGAAATCTGACACTTTTGCTCACTGAAAGGATTTAAGGCTTTAGTAGAGAACCAACTGGATGCACGCATCAAGGTGCTAAGATCAGATAGAGGGGGCGAATACAAATCTAATGATTTTGAGGACTTTTGCAAGGAACATGGCATCAAAAGACAATTCACACAATCACACATGTCGCACAGCAATGGTGTACCTGAAAGGAAAAACAATACTATTATGGAGAGTGCATGCTCCATGATGAAACAAATGGGCTTAACCAATTCTCTTTGGTTGGAAGCATGCAGTGCGGCAATGTTCTCGCAAAACAAGAGTCCTACAATTGCGGTTCCAAATGTGACTCCCGAAGAGGCATTTACAGGAATAAAGACAAAAAAATGACAAGTTTTGTGTCTTTGGATGTAGGGCCTATGCCAAAGGAGGAGCGAAGCAAACTTGATGCCAAAGCAATCAAGTGCATTTTTGTCAGTTATGACGAGAGGACGAAAGCGTACAGGTGCCTTGATCCTGTAATGAACAAGATTCATATAAGCAAAGATGTAGTCTTCTATGAGATGCATAGGTATGAAGATAAAGACCATGTAGGTGATGAAAGCATCAATAGACTTCCCACAATCTTGGAAGAAGAAGATGAAGAAGACATTCCACAGGATGATGCACATGAAGATGAAGGTCGAGAGGGTGAGTATGAGAGGACACCACCTATCCAAGAGCCTAGGGGAAGGTACTTGCCGATAGGAGCAACAAAGGAGAAACCGGTTGGAAGTAAGAGACATTACTTGGACACTCCTTGGGACACATACTTTTCACGAAGTGTATCACTTGAGTCTAAGATACCAAAATGGTACGAAAAGATCATGAAGGATGCAAAGCTAAATCAACCAGGATCTAGCACGCAAGAATAAGTGAGAAGATCATTGTGGGAAAGGAAGCCTCTTGATCGCTATCATGTGAACTATGCCCTAATGAATGACATTTTAAAGTGTTGAGAGCCATCAACCTTTGGTGAAGCAAAGGATCACAAAGAGTGGCAAAGGGCAATTGAAGAGGAGATGGAGTCTATCCACAGGCAATGGAAGAGGAGATGGAGTCTATCCATAGGCATGGTACGTGGGAGTTAGTTGATCTACCACTTGGAAAGAAACCCATTGACAACAAATGGGTGTTTAGAACAAAGTTTCATGCGGATGGCATGATAGCAAAGCATAAGGCATGCTTATTAGTGAAGGGCTATGAGCAAAACAAAGAAATTGACTACAAAGAGACATTTGCTCTGGTGGCTAAGTGGACTACGCTACGTCTTATCATCGCCTTAGCATCTCATTTTGGGTGGAAGATCCATCAAATGGATGTGAAGTCACATTTTTGAATGGTGACTTAGAAGAAGAAATTTACATGGTCCAACCATAGGGCTTCATGGCAAAAGGACAAGAACATAAGGTGTGCAATCTATGCAAGGCACTTTATGGCCTTAAGCAAGCGCCATGTGCATGGTATGGACGAATTGACCATTACTTTCTTTCTCATGAGTTTGTAAGGACAAATTTAGATTCAAATATTTATGTTCTTATAAACGAAGATAGCATTGCCTTGATTGTACTTTATGTTAATGATATTATTATCATGGGAAATGATGAGAATCTCAGTCATTCTATCAAAGCCAACTTGTGCAGGCAATTTGAGATGACAGATTTAGATCCTATGCACTATTGCTTGGGTGTCGAAGTATGGCAAAATGGCAATGATATCAAGCTATGTCAAAGCAAGTATGTGTGCGAGATATTAGAGAGATTTCACATGATAGAGTGCAAATCTTCCATCACTCCTTGTGAAACTGGTAAGAAGTTATCTCGTGTTGATGATAGTGTACAAGTTAACGCTACTTTATTTCGTCAACTAGTTGGGAGTTTGATCTATCTTACGACTACATGTCTTGATATCTGCTATGCTATAAGTTTGATTAGTCAATTCATGTTATCACCCACTATGGATCACTGGAAAGCCGCGAAGAGGATTTTGAGGTACGTGAAAGGTACACCTAACCTTGGTTTGGTCTACAAAAGACAAAGTGCTTTAGCTAAGTTGCAAGGCTATGTTGATGCTGATCGGGCAGGAAATGTAGATGATAGAAAGTCAACAACATGTTATGCTTTCAATTTTGGTAGTGGTTTTTTCTCTTGGTCTAGCAAGAAGCAGGACACCATTTTGCCACAAAAGGCCGCAAATTCTCCCTGAGTCCTTCGATGAAATAGAACACCTATAAATACATAGGCACATACTCAAGAATCCTCAGCAACGCCTCTCTATATCGATCAACATATTCTTGAACTGACCAATTGCCTTGCTTGAGGCATGTCCACTGTTGCATGGCTCGATTCTGTTCATCTAGAGACACTCAATTTTGTACAAACATTTGTCGAAATGCCTCCCAGGAATCTGGTACAAGGCCATATTTTTCAACTTTTCTCCACCTTTGTTGTGCCGATTCCTGTAATCAATAGGTAGATTCAACAATCATTTCTAATTCATCGGTAATTCCACACATTCCAAAGGCCTTTTCCCATTTCTGTAGCCAATTTTCCACCGCATCTGTGGTTCATACCACTATTGCACCTGTAAACATTGGAGGTTTCAAGTATTTAATGGACGTCATCTTGCGCTTCCTGCCAAGATCTGCATCTCTTTCAGTTGAACCAAGCTCACCACCCAAATTCCCTGTAGCACTTACTCTTTCAAGTGCATGACTAGGCTTCAATTGTTCTAAGGCCTACTTTAGAATATGCTCCATGCCATCAACTTTGACAAAAAGTGCATCAATCCTCTTAAAATCATGTGTAGTATCACTAGAAAATGCCATAGCAAAAACTAGCTAGGAAACACAGAGCAACTTGCGGAATTATGAAAAAAACTTGCAACTAAAGCACTTGAAACAAAGCACAAATAGTCTTTTCTCACCTCAAACAAGCTACACAAAGGGACTACCTTGAATTCCTAAAAGAACTGGATAGAATAGATCCTTTACAACCGAAATCTGGCAACCCACAAACACTTTTTCTTGAAAAAAGAGCAAACAAGGGTTTGAAACTGACAATTTTCAAAAACAAGGGGAAATAATAGAATAGGAATCTGATAGGCACTACCCCACTAATGACCTACCACCAGAAGACTATAGCAACTGTCAAATTCGAAAAATACTGAGAATTGAAAAAGTTACAAACACTTTTACAAAATTAAGGAAGGCTGATTTTTATAAAAGCAAAGAGAAAAAGAGGCTAAACAACAATAGATGCTCAAAGGTTGCCCAAGGACCAGCAATCTACCATAAGGCTGTAATCTGTAAGCTTCAAGGCTCTCAAAATACGTAAAAAAACTCCTGTAAGAGGGTGCTGACCTACCTAGCATCCAATAAACCCTAACTGCAAACGAAAGTGATGCCAATCCCCACACAATCCTGCAAAGCTATCTGAATACAACTCAAACAGACCAAAGTAGTCTCTGAAATATCCACTTTATTGATTTCTCTTCAAAGTACATGACAAACTATCCACATAAGAGCACTACTGCTAAGTCTCCTCCCAGCCACTTGCTGCGTAGATCATGATGGAAAATGCCTCTCTCTAGGCTCACTTGAATACAATCCTCAAGCACCCACTTAACCCTAACCCTTTCCTAAAGTCGACACATGGCGAACCCCAGGCACAATCGACACTTGTCAGTACAGTGACACATTGGCAAGCGAGTAAGAGGACCGTCTGACCCATGTCACTCATGCACTAGACCAAGTGTCCCAATGAGCATATGACACATGTCTCGTTGACCGGTCAACTCTCCTACTTTTTAGGAGGTCAGTCCGGCAGCCTATAAATTAAAACCTAGTACCCTATACCAAATATAAGTAGGACAACAAGTTACCAGAGACTTGCTATTTACATTTTTACAAAACACCACAGACTGATGTAAGACATTAATAATTATAAATTTACAAGTTTGATGTGTTCACACTAAGGCAGGAATATAAGTACATAACAGTACGACTTCTTGTAGATGTGCAATGCCTTCACCAAGACCAGGGGTTTTATGTTTCTCAGGCAGTGACTTTAAGTATGAACTGAGTAAATCTTCATCAGACATCCAACAATAGAATTTGGGAACTGATCAGTCAGCTGACACCTCACTGTACCTCCAAGTACAATAGAATCATAACTCGGAAGGAACTCATGCACCTCCCGGCAGATGCACCAATGATGGTATATAAAATGACCCCCAAACAACCAAGCTATGTGAAGGTATATTAGCGGAAGTCAATCTATACCACAATTACAATGTTAGTCTCGATGATTTCTCAAGATTGAATGCTCTCTTAGAGATAATACTATTCAAGTATTCGAACACTTCTTGACACTCGTCAGTCCATATGAAGCATTTATTCTTTCCTAGCAATCTCACTAATGGATAAATGAGTCAAAAATGGTTGTTAGGGAATCTCCTATAATAGTTTACTCTTCCTAAAAAATATCTCAGCTATTTCACAATGATTGGGGGTAGCATAAGTATAAGTCGATCAAAATCGTATGGGTTGGGCAATGGCTATTAGGATTTCTCTCAATCACTAGGCTTTTACCTCGTTTGTTAGAAATTCTCAATACCCAAAGCGAGCACTTACAAAGTTTAGTTCTTGTTCAACAATTAAACATCAGTGTAGTTCTTATAGACTTCAAACGACGCCTTTCACTACTATGTGTTCATAAACAAAATCGTCAAGCGTTAACTGGTGAAACAAAATGCATATTTGAGTTTGCCTGAGAGCGAAAGGGCTGAGTTCCTTGATACATATTGGGAGGGTGAAGACTCTGTAACTAGTGATTTTGAAGAATCTACTTCCAAGGACACAGCGCTGCTGCTAATTGAACAATACGAGGGTCATGAACCTCTAGCATGTGTTAGAGATGCCGATGCGGATAAGGTTCTATGTGACGCTCAAAGTACTATTAGTTGGTGCCCACCTAGACAAGGAGCCCAAAAGGCTGATATCTTGGTAGGTGAAAAGGGTGTATTTGCCTGGAATTACAATGTCCTTAAAGGTATACCACCAACCCTAGCAGTCCATCGAATCCCATTAAAACCTAATATAAAGCGTATTAGAGAATGACAAAGGAGATTACACAACAACAAAATCCGCGATTTTTGAAACAAAGTTTTGACAGATTCAAAAAACTTTCATAATCCGTCGGAATCCCCCCCCCCCCCCCCCCCCCCCCCCCCCCACACACACACACACACACACACACACACACACACACACACACACACACACACATACACACACACACACACACAAAATTGCCGGAAAATTTTTTTTGTAGGAATTTTTGTTTTTTTACGGACATCGAATTCTGACGCACAATAAATATGTCGGAATCTGACATCCCATTTCGGAGAGTACACCTTTTTGATTGATGATGTCACCTGTCCGTGCATTAAAAAGAAGCATAAAGAGGACGTCGGATTCCGACGAATAATATAGATGTCGAAATTCGACGTCCGCGACTGAATTCTCAAAGCCGCGTTATTTTTCTAGGGTTTTTCATTTTTTATTTTTGCTAAAGATTGTTCGAGATCGGCTTTTGGCACTAGTTCTCAACTCTACCAAACTCATTTGTCTCATTCCAAGTACGACTCTTTTGTTTTGTTATGTGCAACTAAGATTTCTTTCTTTGTAATTTTTTTCTTGTATACTATCTTCCTTGTATTGTATATTTTGTTTTCTCTTTCTTTTGTATTGTATACTATCTCAATGAAGCCACACAATCATGGCCATAATTTAGGTCTTTGAGGATACAATTACCTGCACGGTAGTGGCCCCCCGTGGAAGCGAAATAGCAGTGTAGCCAATCAATCTGTAATCATAATCCAGTTAATCTGTTTTGAGCTTTTGGTTGTAGTTCTTGTCTATTCTACAACATGTACTTACCCAGTCATGTTACCCTACCTACGGACAATTCTACACGCTATCCTAACAACATTATCTCCTAACAATCCATCACTTGTCTGCAGGGCATTTTCCTAACTGCAGGAAAAATAAGCCATGTATTAGGCTCTTGACAATTGCAAATCTACAAGCCCTGAACTTGTTAATTATTGACATTTCTGGGCATCTTTTAGCTGTCTAATTTTGTGCATTTATAGTACTATAGGACCACTAATTTGTAAGTAGATACAGTCTGTCCATCGCTAGTTTGGAGGCCAATCTTACAAATCTTTAAATCGTTAGTTAGAAAGCAACCACAAACTTGGTCCTAAAAACATTATCTACAAAAAACATACCATTACATCAAACTCTTCTTATGGTTTTAAGATTTAGGATCTATATTTTAAGTACTCTTATGTGTAGCATGAGAACCTTGCGTTTTGTGGCATTCTACCTAATTGTAAACCTTGTCTGTGAGCTCATTTTTGGCCCTATCCGCCCTACCTAGGTTAGGATCAAATCTACGGCCTTCTGAGATATCTACCTTTGGCCATTTGTTCCTATGTTTTCAGACTTGTGAAGTATGGCATCTGCTTGTGGTACTTTGTCAGGGTTTTCTGGCGACCTACAAACCCTACAACATCTGTTTACCTGAGTGATCGATTGTCTACCTCATTACTTGGCAAAGGATAGAAGCAAAGTGGCAAACATAGTAGAATCAATTGAAACATTCATGAAGGAATGGATCCTCCAGTTCCTCGATTGTCGACTCTCATGCCCTATACACAAACAAGAACTCGAGTAAACAGAAGAAGAGAGGCTCAAAACAAGCGAAGTTGAATCAGAAATCGACATGAGATCGAGAGCCGTGGAATCTAGCAACTTAGAAGAAGTTGTTATGTAGATACTGCAAACGAACCAACCATGAGATCCAAGATTGTCGTATACTGTAAGCCAAGCACAACAAAGGGCAATCAAATCAGATGGCAAATGTAGCTGTAGAAACACGTTTGTCCGATCAACAAACGGATCATGATACATTCATGACAAACCATCAAGAATCATTCATTCAAATCATCCTGGTTTCTTGATTCCGGAGCAATTAAGCGCATGACTTGCCATATTGATTGTTTTGAATCCTATACGTCTTACAGTATGTTCACCTGGACAATAGCACACATGCTATTGAGGGTGAAGGCGCTGTGAGATTGAACTTTGCAAATGATCAATTCAAACTACTCTCTAATGTTCTTCATGTACCAAATCTTTTTACAAAGTTGCTCTCTATCAATAGAATCACGAATTAAGAACATAAAGTAGAATTCAAATAGATCAATGTAAAGTAAGCAGTAGGACAAGCAAGTTCTTAGCACTCGAAAAGAGACATGGATACTTGTACAAATTAAGTCAGTGCTATTCTGCCCCTAATTAGGTTCTTAGTACTTCAGTCCAAATTAATAAAAGTTTACTTTGGCATTATAGACATGGTCATTCAAATTATGCTTATGTGTCAAACATTTCTACACAGTCCATTGTGCTTGATCTTGACTATCTAGATGGTAAAGTCAAAGTGCCTATCTGTCAAGATTGTATAATTGGAAAATAGGCTAAGAAGCCCTTTAAATTGAATCACTAGCATGTATCTAGAGATTTGTTAGACATTGTATATTCAGAATATGTGGCCCAATACAGAATCTTTCATTGAAGGATGCAAAATATGTTGTTACTTATATTGATGAATTTTTCAAAAAGACAACAATGTATTTCATCAAGAAGAAATCAGAGGCATTCAACCTCTTTAAAGCCTTCAAGGAGCATGCAAAGAAGAAAACTATGAAGAATATCAAAGCACTGAGATGCAACAATGGTGGAGAGTACATCTCTACTAAATTCAAAAATATTGCCTCCGCCATGGCATCAAACAATATTTCATAACTCCATATTCACCTCAATCTAATGGATTATCCCAGAGGAAGAATCGTAACCTGGTTGAGTCAGCCAAGTGCATGTTGGCTCACATATCATTATTGAAGCATTTTTGGGCTGAAGTTGCCCCTACTACAGCTTACATCTAGAACAGATACTCAACTAAGGCCCTCTTAGGTCAAACACCTTATGAAGTTTGAACAAGATCTAAGCCTTCAATGAAGAATCTACGAGTGTTCTGTTGTGTCGCCTATGTGCAGATCCCGAAGGAGACAAGGAAGAAACTGGACTTCCAAAGTCTCAAATCCATCCTAATCGGCTACTCTACTTCTGAAAACACCTACAAGCTATACGAACTTGATATCCAGTAGATCTTTTTTAGCATGTATACAGTCTTTATTGAGGATCAGTTCATTGAAGCCAAAGGCAAGGGTAAAGTTCCATGCAAAACATTAGAAGCACCTACAATCGACATGACAATTTTGAGCCTCAAGTTTAATCATGTCGACAATTGAACAACTATTAAACAACAAATCAGAAGAAGAGGTTGTTCAAGCTCAAGAACAACACAAGCAATGGTCAGATCATCAACCGACGCCACCTCCAAGAAGATCAAACTGAGTGTGCATATAGCCCATGAGGCATATTCATGAGTTTTCATGTCTTCTAACTCAGGAACCGACAACAGTCAAAGATGCACTTAGCCAACCAGCCTCTGATCTCTGGAGAGATGTGATGGAAAAAGAGTATTCTTCTCTCATAAAAAAACCAGACATGGTCATTAGTCAAATTACTTATCGACAACGATTTTATCGATTATAAATGTGTCTTTAAGATCGAGTACAAAAATGATAGGAGTATTGATGGAAGGAAGGCCCAACTGGTAGCATGAGGAATTTCTCAAATTCTTAGTATCGACTACAATGAGACTTTTAGTCTGGTAATCAAACATTCCTTGATTCGAGCCCTCCTATCATATGTTGTTGCAGCCAACCTCGAAGTACATCAACTCGATGTATAGACAAGTTACATGGTGTAATCTTGAGGGATACTTTCTTGATGGTAAGAAAGATCATATTTGTAAACTCCATAAAGCACTTTATGGCTTGAAACAATCTGCAAGAGCTTCGTTTTAGAGGATTAACACATTTCTCATCCGACACGGCTTTAAACCAAGGACTACCAATTCGAACATTTATTTCAAGTCAGTGTAGCATTCTTTTATAATTAGTACTTTGTATGTCAACGACACATTACATTTCAGCAATAGTGTCGGCAGTCAGGTAAATGATGCTAAGCAGATGTTGTGTTCCGAATTCGACATGACCAATCTGGATGAGGTCCACTACTATCTAGGAATTCAAATCCACCCAAACAAAGCGAGACGGCTGATTTACATTACTCAAGAAAGGTATATTAACAGTACTCTTATCAGATATAATATAATCAATTGCTAAGAAGCTCACTCACCAATGGATCTAGGCTTGCGACTATTGAAGGACCAATGTCCTTAGAAAAAGTAGGAAAAGGAGCAAATGAGATAATATCCTTATCAATCAATACTTTGATCTCTCATGTGTGCAATGGTCTGTACAAGGCTTGGTATCTCTTTTGCAATTAGCTCACTAAGCCAATTCATGGATAATCCTATCATTACCCATTGGAAGGCTCTTATTCGAGTCATGAGCTACAACGGGCCTATGCATCTACCATGGGAAAGTCGACAATGACAATCTCTATCGACTTAGTGGATATTCAGATGTGAGTTGGAGAGGAGATGTAGATACTCGTAAATCCACATCCGGATTTACATTCTTCTTCAACGATGGTCCTTCTCTTAGAACAGACGTAAGCAGACCTCTATTGCTCTTTCCTCCACAGAAGCAGAGTATATTGTTGCATCTCAAGCTATTAAAGAAGCAATTTGGTTGAGAAATTTACTATTAGACATTATTCTGAATCAGTAAACTTTGACAATTATGTTTTGTGATAATCAAAGTGCCATTGTCTTATTGACCAACTTTGGATTTCACTCTAGGATTAAGCACATTGAGATTCGATATCAGTATATCAGGAGTAAGGTTCTCAACAAAGAGATAAGCTTGACGTATTGTTGAATGTAAGACATGACAATAGATGTGTTTACCAAGGCACTGAGCATTGATGCACACAATAGGTTTTGTGCATTGCTAAGTCTGAAGATCGAAGCATTTATGGATCCAGATTAAGGGGGGGGTGTTGGATTTAATTCTCTACTATCCTTAATTCCATATTAATCTAGTTCCATTCACATTGCTACAATTTTACATGCATTGTCACACAATTTGCAAAAATACGCCGACTCTATCGACTATCATCGAACCATCATTGGACTATCAAGACAATTGCCTCGATTCTATCAATGTCGGTAGTGTCATGATCGACTCCCAACAATCAAAGGCTTCTCACACTCACACCACTTGCCCACTTCTAGTACTACGCAATTGACAATGACAGCAGCCATGATATATCTTACACAATGCAATGGCTCCATGCCATTTTTGTACATATATCTGCACATGCGTAAATTGTATAAGAGATGATGAGGAGGATGATTGTAGTTAATTAAGAGACATAAACATTGTAGATGCTTTTACGCATCGATTTCTTCTTTCATACTGATAGAAAAAAATAAGCTCATACATGTTATAGAATGTAGTTACCTTCGTGAGCATGTAGTTTTGCATGCAATTGGCTTGTGCTCTAGCATTCATTGACTTGTATATTCATACCTCAATCTGAATCAATTATCATCTCTCTTTCGCATTCAGATTAATGTCATGTGCATGCTTTGCTCTTTACATTCTGTTTGACTCTCTTATTGCTTTGTTTGATTGTCTTCTCTTTTCACTTTCGCAACTCTAATATGCTTTGTGCATGCCTGCGTGATCATGTGCAGTGTATGACACCAAGGGAAATGGGACTTCAATCCTGCACATCATTTGCCAGCAAATAATTCTCCAAGGAAACTTATATCCATAATAGAAAATGTAGCCTCATTAGATCTAAGATTAGCATGGAATTCAAGCATAGATATGATACAAATCTTTGTTATTTTAGCATGCATAGTCTTGACAATCTTGAAATGTCTAATCCTCAAGATCTTGGTAATATGATGATGGATCTTTGTGATCCTTATGAGCCAAGAAGCACTCTTGATTTTCTCCAAGAGTGTCAGCTATTTTCAAGGAGGAGGAACTATGGGATCAATCATGTTCTTCAAGGATGGAAGAAATCAATGGCAATGGTGCTCAAATGGTGGAAAGCTCTTCACAGTGCTTGTAAATGTCTTTCAATCAAAGAAGCCTTGTCATGACTATGGTGATCTTGGAACAATCTCAAGTTTATTGGCTAGTTTTCTCACCAAATCCATACCAAAGGATCCAATTGAGAAGCCATTTTTAGCTACTTAAGTTTTGGAGAGGACTAGCATACTTATCAAGCTATAATTTGAGGAGTGTGAACAATATGCAAATCATAGCTTTTCATGCACATATGCCAATCACACATGTGTGGAGCATGTTCCCACATGTGAATAGCAGGCCTAGTTACATTATTTTATTCATGTCATAAAATAGCTTGTTTCTTGAAGCAATGCAAAACTAAACAAAAGCTAGTCAAGTAGTAGCATGTCAAGTGTCTCATGAGGATGGACCTCAATCTCCTCATGACTTGTACAAATAAAAGAATGATTAGGCATAGGTATTTGGGTCATGAACTTTGGCTCAATCAAAGTTCAACACAAGTCCTATTTTTTAGGGATGCAATAGTGAAAGTGGTGGACCTTAATCTACCACCATCATCTCATTGGTCTATAGGGTCCAATCACATTTAGAGGTTCAAAAAGAGAGGTCCAATCATATTTCAAGGCTCTCCACATGCAAATTAATGTAGGAAATCAAGCTACCACTACATATGATAATAGCTCCTTTGTACATATCACTTTTAAGAGATAGAATGGTTTTTGTGTCAAAATCTCTTGTGTATTCTCCCTCTACCCAAGACTAGGATGTTTTTTGCTCTCTCTCTCTCTCTCTCTCTCTCTCTCTCTCTCTCTCTCTCTCTCTCTCTCTCTCTCTCTCTCTCTCTCTCTCTCTCTCTCTCTCTCTCTCTCTCTCTCTCTCTCTCTCTCTCTCTCTCTCAAATCTTGAGTAACACTTGATATTTTCATGAACATGCATGAAACTTGCTTGTCTTTGATTGATGATTACTTTTCGTGTACAAGAGCTCTTGCCTAGATCCAAATCTTGTTTAAAAGCTCATCCAAGTTGATCAAAAGTAATTTGGTAGTGTAAAATTGCACCATTCCTATGCTATACTTGTTTATAAATACTTCAATGACAAGAAGTACGATAGAAAAAATCATGTTTTTTGATGTACAATGTAACAAAAATAGCATTAATTGTTTTCAATTACATTGGAAACATTTGGCAAATAGACCAAATGAATGCACTTGTTTTACAAAGTGTTTCATACTAGCCCACCCTCCAAATCCTACACCTACAATCACCATGAAAACTACAACACACACATTGATAGCAAACATCACTTTCCAACTTTTGAAAATCCAAGCAGGAGGTTGTTCAATAGCATCCTGCATCCAATAACCACAAAACTTTTGTACTTAAACTCCATGAAAAATTTGGATCAAACTTATCATACAATAGCATAATAAAATTTAAATGTACAATCATCAATAATCTATATAAACCTAAGCACTCTAAAACGATACCTTGATCATTGATCCAATGACATTTTCAAAGCATATCAAATTTTGGCATCTTCAAATATCCATTAAAGCAACAATAAATCAAGAACAAAAAAGATGAGGTTTGGAATAATGTGTAGAGCATGATTACAACAAAGTTTTGTTGCTACACTATTAAAAAATCAGTTATGTATTGAATTGCATGTCGTTACTAAGAATAAGGACCACTCGGAAAATGAATTTTTGTACTTGATTTTCTCATGAATATTTGTAATTGTTTTTTATGAATAGAAGTCCATGAGCTTCCCTGCATGGAGGGAGATGGAAAGTTATGCTTGTTGGGTGGGAGGAGATTAGTCTGGGTAAAGATTTAAGAAAGTGAATCGAAGTGATCTTTTCAAATACTCATATAGAGGCTAATCATTCCATTGTGTCAAGCAAATTGCCAATGCTTTTTGGTGGATCAACCAGTGGGATGAAAAAGAATCAAAACTAGGTGTACAAGCCCAACTCAAGCACACCTACTCATTGCATGTGGAAAAATGGGAATCATGAGGTGGAAGGCTTCACATGGTAGAAGGGACCTAGACCAAGGCCCTTCTTGATGGTGAGATTGAGCATGAGGTTTCTAACTACAACAACCCATTCCAATATGATGATTATCCTTTTTACATGAGGAAACAACCTTCTCTTGTTGTCCTCTCTTGTCGTCTAGCAAATTACAAGAGTCTTCACTAGAACTTTTGCCAAATTGGACAAACCTTCTAGATTGAAGGTTAATTATAATTATGTTCTAGTGGCACTATGATATCGCAACAAGCTAAGCCACAAGACTTGATTTACGAGCTAAATTTACCTTACCTTTATTGCATTAACTCAAGCAACTTCCAATAGGCACTATGCAAACATCTACTATAACAATAACAACTAGAATGAATTTCATTTGATGGCTTGAAACTCTTTAACATTCATGATAAGGGTTCTCATAAGAATGTCCATTTTTGGGATAATGGAAGCCATGTGTGCTTAGGATAATGCATATATGAGACACTAGCCAATGGCAAGGCCACTATAGTGATCCACTATTCAAAGTTGAAAAGAAACTTTCAAACACAAATGACATGTCTAATTGTATTTAAATAAGTCAGAAAATCATTGAGGCTTTAAGAACAAACAAGATTCACCAACAAAGAAAAAATATAAAGCTAATATGCAAAACACTCGATTGAAAAAAATAATGGTGGAACTAGCAAATACACTTTAGTAAAAAATGGGAATTGAGCAAGTCACATATCCTCATCTTTTTATGGCGACAACACTAGACTTGAGCCTTTACTAATTCTCCTTGAGAGTCGAAAAGCAAGACAAAGTAAAATCACAACACAAAGAAAGTTGATCATTATTCCGAACACATCCTTAGATTTGAAGGCCTAGAATCACATGAAATATTTGATATAAATATGTGACACAATATCAAGTTGAACTTTGATCAAACAAATTGGCTTGTTTCCATTGTCAAAAAAAAAATTGTTGGTTTCAACTTCTTTACTAATCTCTCCAAAGTTTTCTAGTACATTTTAGGTTGTAGCCACTATCTATTGTTCAAATTTGAAGGATATATTACTAAGAAAACAGAAAATGTCAAAGAGAATATCTTCGAGTAGCACTTGATACAAATTAGGAGCTGCTTCATGAACTTTTTTATTGCAACCAGGTTGGTAAGATATGGTACTTAAATATGATGTGATCAAATGCTTGATAGTGTTGGTTTCTTATTGCAATGAGGAGTGGAATCTCCACCTTCTCTCATCCCCCAATCAGAATGCCTTCTCAATACTTTTGCAATGAGGCAAAATAGGGAATAATCTATCTTCGATAGTGGGGACCTTTTTCAAATAAACAAGTCCCAAGTTCTCTCTCTCTCTCTCTCTCTCTCTCTCTCTCTCTCTCTCTCTCTCTCTCTCTCTCTCTCTAAGGCAGAAGGCTGTGCTGCAGCAATGTGATTACTCCTCAAATCACTACAGTTGAATTGATACATGATTTTCCTATTCTATTCCAACAACATCAGCAACGTTTCTTATTCTATTGCAATGCGTAGTGTAATCTTCACCTTCTGTCCTCCCCCTATCACGATGCCTTCACAATGCCTTTGCAATGAGAAAAATTCAGGGAACAACCTATTTCAATAGTGGAATCTCTTTGAGCTATGAAATAATTCGAACCTTTTAAAATGGGATTGTTTCTTTCAGGAAAGAATGTGATTCAGTGATGAAACCTTATTGATCATATAGCATTTGATAGCCCTTGGACTTCCTCACTAAGGCACACAACAAAAACCACCTTTCAACAAATTTACGGTTTACTCAAGGCCCTTTCTTGTTAGTCCATGACAAACACTCAAGTTCTACATATGTTAACAAGCTTTGCAATTAGTTTAGCATCATTGATGTCCATGCCTTTTTGCTCTTTATGCAATCTTTCCTACAGAAAGAATGACCCTTGATCTTGCCTTGTCAGGGTAACTTCGAATTAAGATTAATTGTCACGTGGATATACATAGCTCTGAGAACTGTTCTTTGTGCATACCTAAAGAGAACTCTTATTTGATGATTCCTCAGAAGAACTGATCTGGAATAGATAACCACATGAAATTGCCTGTTGATTTTAATGTTCTACAAGTTTCCCTAAACTGTGTGACTTTTGATAGAAAATGCAATTAAAAAGATTTAGTATAACCGATGGAATGAACATTTTAAGTCTCATAGATACCTTGCGTGCAGCAGAATTCCAGTAATATGTTGTATGTGCAAGACATGGAATGATGTACACAGTGCTTGTCACTGAGAGCGATCCAACGACTGAACTTATTGGTCCAAGAAGAGGGACCATCACAGCAATCAGCCATATGACAAGAACAACGGGTATTCTTGAAACAGTCCTTATAGTAAAGTGTTTTGAATGGTGCACCCCAAGGGCCTTCTCCCATACGAAATGAACTGGAAGGGACAATAAGCTGAATTCTGTGATCTGTCACAACATAACATCAGCAAAATATGACAACTGAGAAACAGAGATGCACTAGAGATTGAATTAGCATCAGCTGAAAACATTATTTGATGCTTGACATCATAGTTGAGATTTAGACTGAAACTAAAATAGAGATGTGGTCGTCATGGAAACTCAATATTCATCACTGATTTCATGATAGAAAAAATATGTCCCGCAAGGGAAAGATATCGAAGCGTTGTTGGACATATAATAACCAGATATGAACAAGACTTTGCACTCTATAAAATCTATCAAAATTCTAATTGGAAAAAGGCATGCAAAAGTTTTCTTTTCATAAACATAATCTTAACTTGACTAATGGTGTTACTAGGTACATGGAACCCTCGGAATAAAACAAAGGCATATTTTTCAAATGGAAGCAGGATATGAAACTTGAATATATAAAGATACTATGAGACTTGGGAAATTGTCATGTCATTGCTGAAATTGAATGTTGTAACATATTGAGTTATAGAGTGTAAGAGCGAGGCAAGGCAAATTTAGAAAGAAAGAAAAGACCAGATGATGGGAGAAAATTTGATTGAAAATTTATCAAGAAAAATCCAAAAGCGGCAAATTTTTAGCATCTAGCAGACTACAGGCATGTATACAAGAAAATCTTAAGAGAAAACATTTTCTCAAATTGTTGAAAGGCATTCTCTACATTCTTGAAAATAAGCAGACATTTTGATATACTTTCTCTACCATGACAATATCTTAATAAAATGAAAAGGATGGTGTGGGTTATCTCACAAGAAAATAACATAACGTCTCAAATAAGTGGTGCTTTTACATTCAGGTTAAGATCCAAACTCATCTGCAACTAAGATCGTGAGATAATCACAAGTAAACCTTCGTTGTCAAAAAAATGGTGGTTGCTGAATAACAAAAGAGACTAGAGAGAAGCTTGAATGGTTAGGAGTATCTAAGAATAATCCAACTTCCAAAATGAGTTTGGCTGATTCTAAAGCTTTGATGTTTTGTCTAATCAAAACTCATCAACACTTAATTGCTAGTTAGTATCATGGAAGGTGTGGGCAGATGACATTCTCCCCGGTAAGGATTTCCAAATAAATTTGGCAAGGCCCGGAGGGGTCGAGCCTAAATATTTTTGGAAAGCCGACCGGGCAGAATGTCCTCTACCCGATGCCATCCATTGCGGGTAATTTTGAATCTTTTCACATGTACTTTATGAAGCATAATGAGCACTTTGACTCTGATTGACCAGTCTAAAGATACTACATGGCAGCCAGATGCTTCATCCAAACGCTTTGACGCCTGACGTGTAGGATGGAAAAAGCGTAGCACATCCATTTGAAAAAAAACACATGTATATTCTACTTTTTAAGATGTTCGAAACAGGGGCAAAATAATCACAAGGTATCCATTACGTACAAATAATGGAAGAGAGAGGGTGTTGACAGATCCCCTACTCCAGAGGATCTGTTGGCTATTTATTTCTTGCTTAAGACATTTTCAAGAATGGTTTTGCCTGTTAGCAGGCTTCTTGGGCATTTTGTTGGATGTTCACATTATTGTTTCAAGCCCAAACTAGGCAGAAAGGACTGATTGACGTTGTAGTTTGTGTCCCACCTGTCAGAGGACACCAAGGAAGGTCACTCTTGCACTGGAATCACATGCATTTACAACCAAAACATGCAAGTTAGGCATTCAACCAAGAAATCAGCATGAAGAATGGTTGCAATGCCATGAAAGCCTACTCTACTGCTGCAAAAACGAATTTCAATCAGATCCTAAACATAAAAACTAAGCTACATCTACATTAAACCACAATACAAGAAACAAGAAGCTAATCTACAACATCTTAGAAGTCCAAGAATAAAAAAAACCAACCAGTCTTTTGATTCTTGGACATCCCAAGAACATCAAGAACATGGTTGTAAGGAGATATGCAAGGGTGACAATGGTAGATGGTGTGGGCAATAGGCATGAGAATGGGTGTAGAAGTATGGCAAGAGGCTGGTTGAAGAAGGAGACTGATTTCCCAATGCTTGTGCTTCCTTGTTCTGAAGGATCATCATCGTGACTGGGGATTGTGTCGCTCTGATTTGGTTATCTGTCTTCTCAGCCTTGTCGTTATCATCTTTGGTTCATGACCTTGGCTGTCAATCTGCTGATGTTGTTGCTCTAATGGATGCTTGCAAATCCACTCCTCCCCCCCCTCTCCCAAAATCTGTTGGTGGGGATGTTGTTGCTGGTAACTGTTCATGCTCAAGATTGGATTGGCATGTGGAACACATAGTTGAGACACGTTGAGCATGCGACTGGACTAAAGATTCAACAAATTTTATCTAAATCTATTTCAATCTTGCTATAGTTGACTCAAAAATAAATTTGGCAATAAGATCCAGGAATCAACTCTGATGTGACATGTATTTCGCAAATTTGCAATATGGTCAAAAATCCTAAACTTTGTGCAAGGTGATCTGAAGATGGATAGATGAATGAAAATGTGTTCTTGATATGCTCTACGGAAAACTCTCATGCAGTAGCTATTTCTCATGCAAAAATCAATCACACAAAAGGGATGAAGAGGAACAAGGAAATAAACGAACTGTACAGAGAGTGAGAACTGTATGGCACTTGTTGAACAAAACTTGCATTCATCAACATTTATAATTCACCTTGACAATTGCAATATTCCATGTGTTTTGTAGAGTAATGAGACTTACTCTGATATGCCCTTGTCAAAAAGAAGACAGGGTTGGTGATACTGAATCCACCATCATTAATAGCAAATATTGTAAGATATGGCGTGAAATGCAGAGAAGAAGAAGGTACTATTCCCATTAGTATCCGTCGGATCACGAGATTCATAAATGAATCTTTGTTTAGATTTCCAATTTCTAAGAGTTGGTTCGTGATATGCAATTTGTGGAAATCGCATCAAAAAATGGACAGGCATATAGATTTGAGGATGCAGGAGTGCAGTGAAAATGTCAATTCCCTGGGGAAGGTGCTCTTGTTTGGGAAAGTAGCAGATGACAGAATATCGGTTTCTTCTATGTCATGCAATAACTCATTTCATATAATGTCTATTGTCGATGATCGATCTGGTAACTGTCATGGTAATGTAGAAGTTCTCAAGGAACTTCTCGATTGAGCAGCTAGTTTAACTGTTGGTTGTTATGGTTCTCGTGTGGTGTTCTTGTGAGGATCCTATCGTGATTCATAACTGACATGGCGATCAGGTAGGATCTTACTTGGTTTTTATGGACAGTCTTTGAAACTGTGTTTTTTGACACAGTCGGGACACTCGGCACTTGACTGGACAATCAACCTTGAAGTGGCCGGTTTCACCACAGATGAAACATCTGTTGTTCAATGGCACTTGCATACAACAACATGAAAGCTATGTCATTGAAGCTCTTCAAAATTGACTGTGTAAGATTCATGAAGCTATCTGTGGACTCAAACAAGCACACAGGGCTAGGTTTCAATGCATCAATAATTATCTATTATAAGTCAACTTTTATTTCAATGTCGTTGACTTGAATGTCTATACTAAGTATGATGATCAAAACTATATAATTATTGATTTTTATATCAATGAATTTCTGCTTTTAAACAACAGTACTTCGGTGCTTAGAAGTACCAAGTTGAATCTTTCCAAAAAAATTGACATGACAGATCTCGAACTAGTACACTATCTACATGGCATCCAAATCCTTCGAGATAGGGCAGAGAAGAAAATTCTTCTCAGACAACAAAGGTATCTACAAAGAAATTTGAATGAATAAATCAAAGCTAATTGATTCACCACTGGAACTTGTTGGAAGTATTTCTAGTTTACGCGATGGCTAGATCTACTTACGGGTGTAGTATAGGGATGTAGAGATTCGTCCACTTTTTAAGTTTCTACAACAAGCTTCAACAGAATACGGAAAGAATCAACAAGAATGAGAACACTAAGGCTTGCCCAACTAGTGCCTGTAACAGATATAAAGCTAATTAATGACAACAATAAAATTCCTTGCTAAGGCAAACCCAACTAGCAAGATTACTAAATCTTACATAACACCCAAAGGGAGATAATAAGAATTGCGGCTAAACTAAGCAATAAACACTTAAAACCATGCCACAATTAAAGGCCAATGAATGGAGGCAAGAGGAGGCCCGAGCACCTTCCCTCAAGCTATGCACCTTCCAAAGGGAACACAATGAAACACAAGATAATCACAAAATAATTTGTCATAATCTCAAAGTGTTGTTTACAATGCAAAACCTCTCCTTTTATGGCAAGGAGGGTCTTCCATAAGTGTCTACTAACTTATGGGAGTAATATGTTTCTAGCCTTTCTAGAACTTCTAACTTAGGATTTAGAACTTCAAATTTCTTAAGATAAAATATTTCTAATCTTAAGTTTCCTAAGTCTAAGTTCTAAATCTAAGTTTAAGCTATTTTATTATTATTTAAGCTTCTATTCATGGACTTACAAGACACATGCCATGGCTGAAGTTTATTGACAGATACTCATACGTGTCCTTAGAAAACACATGCCACAGAGTTTTATTTCTTTCTTTTTTTATTTTCTTTGTGTTAGCACAGTTGCTAACATTATCCCCCTCCTTATTGGATTGGTGGTCCCACACCAATCAACACCTTTTCATCCTAGATCGTTTGTAGTTCTTGGAGGCGAGACTGTTGCTGTCGGGAGTGGTAGATTGACGTGTCGATGCCCTCCATCATTTGCCACCGTAATTTGTTCCAGAAGGGCATGGGTTTGTAAACCTCGGAGAAAGTTATGGGTTTTCCATAGCTCCACCATATCAACGTGCAGGACGGAAGTGAGTGCAGTGCGATAATAGAGCCTTGCAACATTGATATGGTCATCTTGCATTCGCAAGAGTTTATTGATATCAAGGGCGATTGGGGGTAACCCTCGATCCCAAAAACTTCTGAGTTCTAACAAAAATGCCACCAAGCTGCAATTATTTGCAAAATATCTGACGTCGCGATCAGGATTGTCATGGTGCTTCTGGTAGAATACTCGGCAGTTGGTGACCATGTCTTCGGCTAAGTTGCCAGTATCTACGCCTGTGAGCTTAGGCCGAAAGATTATGTTCTTGACCTTGGTGGCAGGAAACGGTTCTCGCCTCGCTACCGAATAGTAATAAGGATTGGTGCCAATTAGCAAGATTACTAAATCCTACGTAACACCCAAAGGGAGATAATAAGAATTGCAACTAAACTAAGCAATAAACACTTAAAACCATGCCACAATCAAAGGCCAATGAAAGGAGGCAAGAGGAGGCCCGAGCACCTTCCCTCAAGTTATGCACCTTCCAAAGGAAACACAATGAAACACAAGATAATCACAACATAATTTGTCATAATCTCAAAGTGTTGTTTACAATGCAAATACCTCTCCTTTTATGGCAAGGAGGGCCTTCCATGAGTGTCTACTAACTTATGGGACTAATTTGTTTCTAGCCTTTCTAGAACTTCTAATAGAACTTCAAATTTCTTAACTTAGAAAAACTTAAGATAAAATATTTCTAATCTTAAGTTTCCTAAGTCTAAGTTCTAAATCTAAGTTTAAGCTATTTTATTATTATTTAAGCTTCTACTCATGAACTTACAAGACACATGCCATGGCTGATGTTTATTGACAGATACTCATACGTGGTCTTACAAAACACATGCCACGGAGTTTTATTTCTTTCTTTTTTTATTTTCTCTGTGTTAGCACAGTTGCTAACAGAACTAGGAGTTAAACTCAACAAGAATATGTGCCTTTTGACACGTATTGTACTATTAGACATGAAGATTTATCCATAACAATTACTTATCATCTCATTGATGTATGCAATGGTATGCCCTAGACCTAATTTGGTATACATAGGAAGCACACTCTATCAATTCATGTCAAATTTTAGACTTCAACATTGGAAAACACATAAAAAGTTGGCCAGTACACTATTTAAAGTAGATTTATTTACAACAATCTTTCTATATATTTATGCATATTTTAATGTAGTTTTCATTTTCATCAAATGCAATTGTATGGTTCTCTCTATTGTATGCCAAATGCTTCCAGCATCATCTGCAACCATATTACCTCGTTTACCACCTTTGATGCTGCCACATATTTGGCTTTGTAGGAGGATTGAGCTGCTAGCATCTATTTCTTGCACATCCAATTTATCGCTATTCTGCATGCTATCAAACAACCGCCCTGTCATAGGCTTTCTGTCATCTTTGCAGCTCGCCCAGCTTGAATCCTTGTAGTGTTGCAGCTTGTACTCTTCTTTGACTTTGTAGGTCAATCCCATATTTTGGGTGCCTTTTAGATATTGCAGTATGTGTTTTGCCATCAACCAATGTGCCATACTAGGATTAGAAGAGAATTGACTCAATGAGTAGACAAATAATTCGAGATCGGGTCTAGTGTAGACAGTCATGTACATGAGACTTCCGATCAGGTTTTGGTATGGTTTTTTCTCCTTCTACTGTCTCTTTTCTTCTATGCTCGAACAGTCTTGCTTCAACAATCTGGATCCAGCTATCATCGATGTGGCTTTTTCTTTGCAGTTGATCGTTTGGTACTACTTCAATACTTTTTCTGCATACTTTGATTGATTCAGGTGCATGAGCCTACTTGTTCGGTATCTTTTGATTTGCAGCCCCAAATATTTTGTTGCTTCTCCTAGATTTGTGATTTCTTAACTTGCAGATATCTGACTCTTTGTTTCGTTGATTAATATCAAACTATTTCCTATCATTAAAGAGTCAGCTACAAAAATTATTAGAATCACAAATTTATTTTCTATGTTTTTTATATATACATTACATTCAGGTGTTGTAGCTGTAAATCCTAAGGACTTCAGAAGTTGTCGAGCTTCTTGTACCAAGCTCGCGATGTCTGCCTGAGACCATAGATACATCGATGTAGCCGACATGTGTATTCTCGATTGTTCGGGTTTTCAAATCCTAGGTTGCCTCATAAATATCTCTTCCTCTAGGTCTTCATGAGAAAGGCTATATTTACATCGATCTGGTGTATCTCCAGATCGTGTTGCATTGCATAAGCGAGGAGTAGTCAAATACTCACCATCTTGACCATAGGTGAGTATGTGTCAAAATAGTCAACACCATACTTCCTGCATATATCCTTTGGTGACAAGTCTAGCTTTCTAGCATTTGACACTTCCGTCTGACCTTAGCTTTCTTTTGTATACCCATTTTCAGTCGACAGTTCTCTTTCCTTCAGGTAGTGGCTCTAATGTCCATGCCTGATTCAGCTTCATTGACTCGATCATCTCCGACATTGACTCTCCCTCTGGACTCTGGATAGCTTTTCGATATGTCATCGGCGGTTCCTCAACGAAGCTGCACTACTCGACATCTGTGTCTTCACTTCATTGAAGTTTGTTGGTGTATCGATCAGACTATTTTCTTATTCTTTTCGACCTTCTTGGTCCAACTTGTCACTGCTGGTTTGTTTGTTTTTCGGTTTCTTCGTCAGGTTGATCTTCAACTTCCTACAAGAGAAGACACTGTCGGGCAAGGCCAAACTATCGGGACCTTAGCTCGTCGGGCGTGATAGTTCAAACTGTCATGCTCAACGCAAAGACTAACGTCGCGGAGAATTAGTTGACTAATGTTTTAGCCTAAACCTCTCTTCTCATGATTAGTTCAACTATCTTGTAATCTCACTTGGTGAGACATAAGAATAGGTTAGAATTTAGAATAGCATATCATTTGTTCAATCATCATTCAAGTGATCAATTCACAGAAGATATCCATGCAATAATATTGTAAGAGGAGCATCACGATGTGAAAGATACCAACTACTTTTGCTATTTTGGTCATATTTGTATATTTTGCATTGAGGCCAATTTTCATATTACACTTAGAGTTTGACTTTTCAAAGTTATGTTAGTCTAGATGTATTTGAATAAACACTTTTGGAAAGTGTGGAAAAACGAATTTTGGAGAGATTTAATTTGAGTAGTAGATACATTAGGGTTTTCATTATGGAGGAAAACCAAAGTTTGAATTTAGGTTTGGACCTGCTATAAAAGGATGTAACTCGTACGAAGAGAAGACCTTCTCTCTCTCTTATCTCATTCATGCCTATACATGGTTCTCTTGGATTCTACTATCCATTAGTGCACTATACTTGTGATATCTTGCAATTCTATGTGTAGAATGTTCATTAAATGCTATTTTTAGATCCACACATGTGAGATACAATAGCTTATTGTTTTTGTATAGACAACAACATTAGTTTATGTTTTGATTGATGTTTGATCAAGATCTATTAGAGTTTGCATCTCATTCATAGTATAAATGATGGTTTTTCTACATTGGCAAGATTGGTGATTTGCTTGTCTTTCTAACCAAAGATCGAAGGGATAGTTTGGATCTTAATAATCTGAAATTCCTCACATCAGGCCGCCAATGAGCGAGAAATTGAAGGACTAACTCCCAAACAAATCAAAATACAAAAACACTTTTGTTCCATCTTTGAGTGTTGCGTTACATCTGATTGATTGATTGATTCCCACAATGTCTATCATCGATAGCCACATATCTAGGTCCTGCAAGTTGAATGCATAGTGTAGTGCACTTCCACCAAGAATAGGTGCACACAGCTGAGCACCAAGTGCTTGTGCTAAGCATCACACACAAACACAAGCACAAACTGGGAGAAAAGCCATTCCCAGATAATTAAATCAAGTGTGGGCCCACAAAGTACACCTATAACATTAACCCTACATGGATACACTTGAAAATACCTAGTGTATGGATTGCTAAGTGAAGATCTACCTATATCTCATTGCATGCAACCAAAAGGACACCTATGGAGCCAAGCCACCCAACCAATAGGAAACAAATAGTCAAATCCCTGACTGCTTCACCCCCAAGCCATGGTGACTGAATGCAAGAAAGGAGAGGATCCTAGCTCTTGGAAATAGGAAATTAGAATGAGGAGTAGGACGAGTTTCTACAAGATATATAAGCCCCAAAAGTTAAAGAATATTTCCCATAGAATCCCCTATTCCAAGCCAAAAGCATTTGATCTCTAATTCTTGCATCAAAAGTATTCAATCACTATGCAAAAGCCTTTCTAGGTCCAATTGGAGCACATGAACCCTCACAAGGTTATTAATTACATTTCTGGCCTAGGAATGTCTCCCAAAATAGTGAAAAAAAAAAACCATGTTTTTTTTAATACCAATTTTCAAATTTTTTGGCAAATTCTTATGAATATGATCCACATACAAGTTCAATCAATCCTATTCTACTAGAATTTGATTACATGCAAGCACTAAAAGTTTTGATTTTGCTACCATCGTAGTTCTTAGTACCATTTATAGTCAAAAATTCTCAAAAACAGGCAAGTTTTTGGACTAGAACATAGCCTAGAACCATGAATCTTGTAAATTTCCAGCATGCAATCATTAAATCAGCATTTAATGACTCCCAAACTGATAGTACACCTGCTAGAAATTCAGATCTACCATAAGTTATGAGAAATACAAGCAAAACTTTGAAAAATCGTCATAAACTAGGCAAAATCGACATTCACCCATAATTACTATGGAGAAAGACAATATCCAATGGATCTTAGTAACATGCAAGTGGAAGTACTAATAGAATGCCCACTTGGAAGCTTGTTCACCACTAGGAAGAAAAAATAGATTTATCTCCACGAAGGTGTTGACGAAAAAACTTCATAGCTCCGATCCCTTTGACTTCGTAAGACTTGCTCTGATACCACTGTAAGGAGAAGCACCTCCAATGTACCTCATTCTAGAGAATAGGATGCAGGTGTAGAGAGAATAATTGGCAATGAAAGCACTCAAATCAGGAGTAGAGATGGGCAGGTTTCCACTAGCATATATAGGCCCCAAGACCCTCTGTGCATGTGCCCATGGAAGCTAGGAATAACCCAAAAGCAACTTCCATTACTAGTAATACTCTACACATGCATAAAGCAATTCCCATGCCTAGCCCCACTAACGTGTATGGGCCCTCACAAGGTTATTAATTACATTACTGGCCTTGTCCAGAACAACGAGGCATAAATAGTAATCTTGCTTACCGAAGTTTGAGTCTCCAAGTCTAGGATTAGGCTAAATTCTATGTACAGGACATGGACGTAACAGAGAGAGAGAGAGAGAGAGAGAGAGAGAGAGAGAGAGAGAGAGAGAGAGAGAGAGAGAGAGAGAGAGAGAGAGAGAGAGAGAGAGAGAGAGAGAGAGAGAGAGAGAGAGAGAGATGATACTTCGTTGACCATGGTTTAAGAATTACGCACCTGATGTATGAGCATAACACACACAGCTGCATCTCGAAATTTTGTTTTTGGTAAAAAAGCAAATGCATTTGTGATTGTAAGGAGGCTATCTCCAAATGCCCAATACATAGTTGAGGCTGAAGGTATAGTTAAAGAGAAAATGTAGAGTATTGCATAGGTGTACATCACTTTGTACTTTCTTGGTTTCCACATGGCATGTGTAATTTCCCTACAACAAATGCATTCAAATACAAAATTGTTAATTCAAAAATATTGATACTAAAAATTTCACATGAATTTCCTTGCATTATGATTCCTCAAGAAGCTTTGGTCAAAATGCATATTGAACAAACAAAAGCTTTGTGAGCTTTGTAAACATGTTAAGTTTCAAGACTCTAATTGAGTGCTCCATACACTTGTTAAATTGATAATAATCGATAAATCTAGCACATACAGAGTAATCGCATGCCCACCGAAGGCATAGAGAATGTTAGAAGCTCCTGTAAAGTAGAGCTCAACATTTTTTACTCCAGTGTGCTTCACATCTAGCACCTAGCAAGATGTGATGAATAAAATCAATAAGACTTGATTAGAAAGGTCAAAGTAATACTAAGACAAATAAAGTGTAGTCACAAAAGGTTTAAAAAAGAGCCATGAAAATTGCCAAGATCTTAGACAAGTTAAGGTCTCAAAATGCCCCTTCAAAGGAGACTAGATGTTATAACTCATTCAAATTATATGCATAACACTAAGTAATTTACTTATTTCCTTTCTCTATATTTTAGTAGCAATAAACTCAAGGTGTCAATATTGCAAACCTGGCCATTGAGTGTCGCAGCTATTGTTAGATACCATGCAGTATAAGTTGTCATAATAATGCCCGTGAATGACCACAAGCGGTAATTTTGGGCTGTTGGGATTAGGATTGTGAACATGAAGACTGCTCCAAATATTATAGTCCATGTGCGCTTGGAGAAACTATCATTGATATAGTACACTGTGCTGAAATTTGCAATATTGATAAGTACCTTATTAGTACTCATTTCTCTTTTCTAAAAAATTGATCTCAATGAAATTTGCATGATATATCACTCTTTATCTAAAGATTTCTTATGATTTTGATAGGTTAAGAACTAACCTGCCACAAGCTATCAATTGAATGGTACTTGCGCAAAGGAGATAAGTAGTACTGAAAATGAGCCCCATAGCTTTCCACCAAGGTCCTAGAAGCCCTCCTAGTACCTCGTACCACTATAAGATGCAAATTCCACGTGCTTAAATTAGAGACTAAAGTAATCAAAAAATCCTAAAGCAAGGCTTCGCTAGAAAGCAATTACAGCCAACTCATAGAAAAAGCCACCAAAAAGTTATGGTGAGAAAGGTAACCATTACATTCTTGATAGGGAGTCCAAAGCCAAGCACAACCTAGAATTGACTATATAGTCGTTTGGCAAAATGTTAGATAAATGGTTGTATTGATTGCCCTGATTCAAGTTTCATGCATTCCTAGTTGAGCATTGGGTTAGGGACCTTGGGATGTTTAGTATAGCATATTAGCTAATGCATCCTTGGAACATCAGGCTAATTGTTGGGAATGTAGTTGTGCACCAGCAAGCCTAGTCACACCAACCAAAAGGGGCCTAGTTATCCTATAGGCCTATGCACAAGTTTGAATGGGCTACATCAGAAATAAGAGCTACCAAGGCTTGAAAAGAAAAGTTTCAAGAATAAAGAGTTCTATTTAGCCTTGAATCAATTTGTGGAGGCTTTTCTTTGACTCACATGAAGATGGAAATAACAAATGGGAATTCCCTTGTGCAATAATTCTTCTTGTGAACTTATAGGGTTGGGCCCAAAAATGAACTTGTTTGCACTTTAGCAAAGAGTTGCTAACCTTTTCAAGGTGAAAGTTTTTTCTTGGCTCCTTGGTACTAGAAAATTGAAGTTACATGAAGCATTTCAATGAAGTTGAAGTTGGAAGTTTGATGGCATGTCAAAGTGAAGAAAAGATTTTAATTTGTTTTTGGTGAAGGTCCTACCCTTGGAGCCTTCAATTTTGCAATGAAAATCTAGTCTAGCCCTTTTTGGTAGTGTGTAGACCCTATTTTAACACCTTGATGCAATTTCTGTGGATTGGAGAGGTATACATCCAATGATCTAAGGCAGTTCGCCATGTAGCTAACATGATGAGCAACAACACAATTTTCAATGAGCTATTTGTGATATTCACAATGCCTTTTTTTATCAGCTTGATCAAATTATTGTTTATAATTAGTTTAATGTGTGGAGTAATCACTACTATTCAATAATCAATGTTAGATAAAAGATTAGATGAGTGTTAGACGATCGAATCTAGATCAGTGTTACTGATCAGTGTGAGAGTAGTGTTAGAACTTAGAAATTAGTGTTAAATTTAGGGTGTAGAGAGAGTCGAGACCACATCGCCGAGGGATGTAACATGATTATTGAGCCTTGAAAAACAATGCATGTACTATGTAGTATGCATCATGACAATAGGTGGGACTCCGAAGTTTTGACTCCCGACTTAGGAATCAAGATTGATTATAATCTACTTTGCAACCTAAGACTAAATAATGACTTGGTTTAGCCATAATAGAAGTCTAGAAATTGAATTCTAAAAATTTGAAGGAACTACATCTGATTCATAGATTATTTTTTAGGATTATGATTCTTTCCTATTTCAAACCATTTCCAAAAACACAATTCGAAAAGGCCCATGAGACATCTCTTTCTGTTGTACAAAAAACTTGGTCATAACACTCCTCTGATGACCATTCCATCAACTCATGGGTGTGGTTCCAGATCTCTTGTTGTTGCATAGTCTGTTTTGGTCACTAGTGCCATTGCGATAGGGGCAGAGGCTCATGCTCTTCTCAATGCTATTCTGCATAATAGTACAACATCTTATGATGTAGATTGACCTCTCTTGTTAAGCCTTTAATTTTACACGTGTGCTCTGTAGTACTTTGAATCCATTTTCATTTGAAGGTGTACTAGTTTTATAATGTTTCAACTTGCAAGTTTAGCATGGGTGTATCCTTCTTACCACTCATGATATGCAATAATGTAATCTCCTCATGTTTATCACCAAAGCCTTCTATCATGCACAATGGAATCATTTCCCATGATAGATACATCTTCAAGCTTTTATACTTAATTGAAATGATTCATGAATTTGATTCTGAAAATAGCCATCCAATTCCATAATATAGTGTATTAAAGCACTAGAATCATCATCTGCAAAGATCACTAGATGTGTTGATTCTTTATGTTCTAGATGATCATCCTCATCAGTTTCATAAGTCATGCTCACTTGATCACTTATCGAGTTATTGATGAAATTTATTCGTAAGCAACAAGGATTTATAACAGGCTGAAATTTGTCTCGAGTACCATCCTACCAGATTGATTGTTCCTCAAGAACATATGCATCACTAAATCGATCTTTTTGAATTGCTTGTTAGTACCAAGATTTTGACACTGAACACGTGGTTATTCATATGGAACCTGAGGTTTGTCTGGATTTGCCTCACACACTTGGCGTATGGATAAGAGACTCAGATGGGATCCTTACTCAAGCCTGTTGCGCTAGACACTACTTAAACTTCCACGCAGTGAAACTAGGGAAAATCTCACCAACAGAATGATGATATTCTTAGCTCGGTGCTCCGAGGATAAGGACTACAAAACAATTGTTGGTGCTCATCTTATTTGAAATGACCTATCAAAGTTTAGTTAAGAGAAAGTTTGCGCCTTATTCTGCGAATCAGCTCTGTTCTATGCAAGCATCCATAAATTCCAGTTGAAGTTAGTACACTAGTAAATGAGAACTTATGATTTGTCCTTGGATGAAGCAGCTCAGTTGGTCCGTAGTTATGTAACTTGAAGAAGGGCTCAAGGATGCTGGCAGCTTACATAGCGTGTGTTTAGCAAACCACCCTTAATAAGGTACGAATACCTTACAAGATGGCCGCTGAAAAGCTTACCTGGATAATGTGCTTCTTGAAACTGACGTTTTGATTTTCTTTTATGCTGCGATAATCGGCATAAAGGGCAGTCATCAGATAGCATGTCCAGCAGCCCACAAACCCATACAGTATCTGGAAAGCTATCCCAGATGCTAGACCCAATTGTGCAAATGAAGTAGGAAGTGTCAGCAACACCTGGGCAACCTGGAAGGCCTCTCAGTACGTTAAATAGACACTCTGGAGTCTAAAAAGGAGACGCTACGAATATAAATATGTACGGCGAACCAAGAGATCAGTAAACATTTTTTAGTCTCAATCAGAAATTCTACATAAGTAGCTATCTGAAAAAAGAGAACAGGCGTTGACTGGATATATGACGAAAATTGGGATCACCTGCGAGGACGAAGCAGTAAGCCAAGCATCAAGAGATGAACCACCTTCCCATAACACAAGAGAAAATAAAGTTATCCAAGTGTTTTCCGAAGGCACAGGTTTTCCATCAAAAGTTCGCTCAGAACTCCCTTGCTCTGTCTGATCACTGTTAGAGTCTGTGCAACGACGCATAAACTCACTCGCAAGTGGCACAGGCGAACTATGCTCTCCATTACGACTCAACGCATCCCCTCTATTCCAGTCCATCATCTACCAGCTACCATTTCTCTTAGCTCTCTGACAAGCTACTATAAGACCAAAAGATGATATAGCAGTTCTCTTAGCTCTCTGGCCAGCTACGTTAGAACTAAAAGATTGCATAGCATTTCTCTTGGCTCTCCTGACCAGCTGTCATAAGAGCATAAGAGAGCTTAGCAGTTGTCTTACCTCTCTGATCATGATCACCTGCCATAAGAGCAAAAGATGGCGTACCAGTTCTCTGCTGGAATCCTTCCTTTGCAGTTGGGCACGAAAATGAGGGAGGAGTGTAGCTTCGTCCTGACTGATGGTCAAGGCACACATTCATGCAACATTGCTTAATTATACATGTATAATCATGAAATATTTCACGACTTATGGTTCGTTGGATGAGGGTGGGGATACCTGTACACTTCAGTCCCATGAGAAATAAGCTCCAAGGTTAATGAACTTTTGGGCGATTTAGTCCCCATGACAAATAAGCTCTTTCGTTGATGAGGTTTTGGCCGATCTAATTAGAGACTGAGTAGTTACTACGCACGCCATGGCTACGTCGTTGGAGATTTCAGGCCGTCCGTCACTCACACCACATGCAACCATTGTCTATCCAAAGAAGCCTAATCAGTGAGGCCCGCAACACCATCTCTGATCTTCCTGTAGTCTTCCTTCCGTAGTGTTGTAGTCAATGTATCGTGGATGATACTCGAGAGTCGACGTGCGTCACAGTCGAGAGTTGACGTGCAAGAAAAAGAGAGAGATGCATGGACTTATCATTTATGGGAGTCATGCAAGTGACATAGAAAGGACATATATATAGATATAAATTATAGATGTGTCATTTTGTCATATATGGATCGGGTACATCTTTGGTTTACAAAAGTCCAATTGAAAAATCTTCAGCAACAAAATGGGAATTGGTCAAGCACTTGGATTTCTAAGAATATTCCAATGTCTTTCAAACAAACAAACAAACGATATCTCTCTCTCTCTCTCTCTCTCTCTCTCTCTCTCTCTCTCTCTCTCTCTCTCTCTCCCCTTTTTGGTTCTGCAAGCTCAAGCATGAGCAAGGTTTTAGCGAGCATAGCCTGTTTATTGAAGCCAATCTTGTGGTGATTTTGAATCGACCAAACCAATTATGTGAGCTAGATGTGAACATCACCAACTTTATAGTGACATATATGTGTATATGTGCATGTGTATGTATATGTGTGTATATGTACGTCCAAACCGGACGCGGCTATTTCGCGTCCGTATCTGGCGCCCGAACGCGTCCGCATTTGACCCCTGGATGCATCTGGGGACGCATCCAATTTTTTTTCTCTTAAAACTAAAAATACAAGTAAAAACTTTTAAAAAAAAATGCGTCCACCTCGGACGTGCCCCGGGCTCCGCATCTGGACGCACGTCCGCTCCCGGGTGTATATGTGTGTGTGTATATATATCAGAAAAACAAACTGGTTTAACTAATTGTAGTTTAACTAACTTGCATGGATGGTTTAAAGAGAGTTTATCTTCAATGTACATTGTCAATCATTTTGTTGCATTGTTATGCATGTGCAATGGCCACTTGCAATCGAAGACCACATAGTGCAATTAATTCGGTTACTGTTTGTAATGACAAGGATTCTGAAGGGTTATGGATACCATGCAAATACCGAAAGTTTCAATGGGTTGTGATGCATCCCTCATCAAAAGGTGCATCCCGCAAAAGAAAGAGATCAAATATGGATTATAGAAACTTTTGGAAAGGAAGGATTTTAGAGTTCAAAGTTTCAATGGGAGGTCAATCCATATATGCACAATGAAGTTATGGTGGTGGATGTCAATCTCATAGATCGACTCAAATGCAATTGTATGTGATGCAACTCATGCTAGTTTTTCTATGTTAATTATCCACATTTATTATTGTGATAGTTGTGTTAAAATGTTATATTGTCTTTTGCAGATTTGTATCCATCAAGCATAAGCGAATGGCAACCAATACTATCTCTTCCAGGCATCATAGACGTCATTCATCCTGATGTCGGTTTACTCCAGTATAAGCATCGTCCTTTAAAGTCACTTTTAAATTCTGGCATTTTTTTTACGATTCTCTTTACATACCATGCAAAAATGGATTGAATGATAGAGTAGAAACTCTACTTGTACCACATTTTTTGAGTGAGGAATGGATTCCCCCCGATTCTACCATTGCAAAAGTTTTAGATCAAGGTTTTTTATGGACATTCAAAACTGCATGAAATGTAGCACAGGTTTCAAAACCAATAGACTACACTGGTTTTTTCCTTTTGCAATTTTTGTAGATTTTTTTGCAAGATGTAATGTTCGTAAAATAGCTACATTGTTCATTGCAAAGGATTTAAATGATGAAATAATATTAGAACTCCATGATGATCATTGGGATGTGAAAACTGATGGCAACATTCAATGTAGAGCTAACAATTCATCAATGATATTCTATATCATATAGAAAAACAAATGCTTTCTTTTATGTTTTATTATAGAAGATGGATTAGAGTTAACAATGAATGGAAGACATTAGATCAAGACTTTACAGTGAACCATCGTGAACAAGTGCAAATAGAGGTGAAGCAAAATGGGGTTGTTGTTGCGACAATTGAAGTGGAGAAGGACTGGAGTTTGAAATATATATGATAAAAAATTACAATGCTACAAATTTGACATTCCTTTATCCCTAGGTCTAAAACACTTAGAAAAAAAAATTGAGAACTTTTTCCGACACTGTCGCATTTTTCTTATTTTTGCGAAAAAGGAGACACTGTCCCTAAATTGCCTTGGAAAGGTTTAGAGCCTTAGAAAAAAAAATCACTTACCCTTAGAAAAGCGACGTTTGCCTTAGAACTAATTTTTATTCTAAAGTCGACTTTTTTGCCCTTCGACCTTTTCGCCTTTCGAAAAAAGTGACACCTACCCTTAGAAAAGGGACATTATCCTACTGTAGCATTTTTCGCCTCCTTAGAAAAAGGGGCACTGCCCTTAGAAAAGATTTCTGCCATACTGTCGCGTTTTTCCCCTTTCGAAAAAAAGCGACATTGTCTTTAAAATGTGCATCCTCTGCTGCTCCGGCCACTTGCTGCTCATGCAGAGGTGGTTGTTGTTGCCCCTGCTCATCCATAGCCACTTGATGCTGCCCATGCTCTTCCATTGCCACTTGTTGCTGCCCCTGCTCTTTCCTCTGCTGCTGCTCACAATCCATGGGAACTTCCTCGGCATCATCCATTGTTATTCGCTCTTCCTGATTCTGGTCCATTTCCCCCGCCACTGGTTCAATGCTGCTACTTCTGCTCCTACTCCCACTCCTCACTCCTCGAGCACCTTTCCCGTGCTTCTATTGCTTCTAAAGCGGCTTGGTGCAATAATGTTGTTTCCCTCATATTCCTCCTTGTTGTTTGTTTCGTACGTGCCATAAACTAGGTCGCCATGCAGATATAATAGTGTACTAATGTATAGGAATTGCAATAATGAGACTAATTGTGTGAGGATAGAAGGATGATATCAACCTATGAGAAACAAGGGAAGCTCTCTGACACTAAGGATGAAATGGTGAAGTGGGGACCCACACACCCTTATATAGTGTGCCTTTCCAGTTTTAGCAGACATTTCAAAAAGATCTCTCGATTGTTCAAACATAGTAAAGTAAAACATATATACACAATGAAATTCTATACATTTCCAAAACATGTTATCAACGATTTCTTAGAGAAAATGTCTAATCAAAACATTTACATTGCAATTGCATACCAAACCAAACCATAGCTCATGCCCTAACAAACATGGAAACGATAGAACCAAATCTCTAATGAAATCCCATCGGATAGATCAATGTTATTAGTTAAAGCTAGTACATAAGAGCATCTCATAGTTCATGTATTTTTACGGTGACCGAATCTAAAAATGATTCGCACTTTTGGTGTTTTTCTACGCATCTTCTGATCTGCAAAACCAGACACCACCTTATCAATATTAAAATTCATTCTATATATGAGTTCAAAAACCATTTACAAAATTTGAAAGCAAGTTTAATGTTTATACTTACGGTTTGTTCGTTGATACTTAACACAAAATTTGTGGGCACATCAGCTGATATCAAACCAACCGTACATCTTCTAGACTCCATTCACTATTGACACAAACTTCTCGCACTTCATCATTTGGCATATGTATGGGTAGTTCAGATTCTTGATGTCTCATCTCTGCATCCAAGCTATCTCATCAAGCGTGAGCAAACTTGAACCGCCTATAAACGAAACTGAAGGAGCACGTTTGGCGTGCAATGTGATATCTTATTGTCATCGTCTCACGACAAATATCACACCTTATAAAATCACCTTTGTGATCTACATTCCGTGAATCCCAAGAAGTAAATTCATTGTCCAACGATGAGGATTCTGTCACTTTCCATACCCATAATGTATTTGTTTTTCTAAATGGTATTGTTTAAATATGGCAACAAATATAGCGACAAGCACGCTGACACTAGTGTAAACACATTTGGATCCGAATGTTGGCTTCATATTCATCGTAATCTCTTTGATGAGTTGGAATTTTGTCAATTCGATGGTCAATTGATCAATATAAGGCCAATCGTGAGAATTGATTGTAGGCTCAGAACGAGGCACTAATTTGCCAGTCCCAAAGTTGAGTATTTGGAACTTCATACATGTGACTGTAAAAGTAAACACCTAGTCCTATGATCGCAGAAGACTTGAGCCCATCATATACTAGTACTCCATATTTTGCATGATTTGCAGAGAACTTTCCCATAAAGGATTTTACGTGCTGCCAGTCATAGCTATTTGAAGGAAAAACATCTGCACAAGAAGAGGTAATAGAATGAAGCAACAATAATTTACAAGTAGAATATGTTTGACATTCAAAGATGTAAGACTTACAATGCAAAAGTTCAAAGCAACTGTCATGTCCCCCCCAACAAAATATCTCTACGCATGTAGACGTGTTGCACTCTGGCTACTTAATCTCTGTTGCAATCGATTTTGAATTCGTGAATTCTTTCTCTCTAATGGTGCTCTTTGTTGTCATGTTTTCTCTTTGCAACCCTATGAATTCCTTTACCAGAGGGTTTCATATATACCCAATCAAGAGTCGAAAATGTTGTAGGCACCCAATGGTCATTGAAATCTTTGATTGGTGTAACAACGGAGTTTAATTGAATCGTTGTTCTTCTTGGTTCAGTAGAAGTCATGATCTATGAAAAGACAAAGTGTCTGGTCTTGAGTTAGGGAGTGTATAATATAGAGGGAAGATTGCCTATGTCAATATGGAGAATGAGTTGAGTGGGAGGTCGTTGAGAGAGAGAGAGAGAGAGAGAGAGAGAGAGAGAGAGAGAGGGAGAGAGAGAGAGAGAGAGAGAGAGAGAGAGAGAGAGAGAGAGAGAGAGAGAGAGAGAGAGAGAGAGAGAGAATAGGCTGTATAGGTTGAATATTTTGAATGAGGAGTAGATAAACTAGCCATTAGGTGCAGGTATGTGGGTCTAGTTAATAGCTATGTGATAGGTGTAGTTAGTGTGAAAATTGTCAACATTTCCTAGCTAGTTTGAGGCCTAAATTGGCTAAAATTGTAAATAGTTTTGGTTCTGGAGTTTCACACGTGTGAACCAGGCCACAATGTTTTTATTTACTGTATTTTTTCAGTATGATGAAGTGTCAAACTTCATACCCTTCAAAATGAGACCATTTTGATGTATTTTGGTCATATAAGCCATTTTTAGCTATTTTTCCTATATATGGAATATCTAGGGTCAAGTACCTTCTAGAGAGAGGAGAGAGAGTCATCTTCCTCATCCATAAATAGTAGGGAAGTCGTGGAGAACAGGTTGGAGAAACCTTTTGTATGCTTCATTGAGATCAATAGATCATTGTCATTGTTTCTTCCTCCATTGAGAGCATTGTTGTGTGTATTGTCTTCAAGCTATTGTGTATGATCTTAGGTGCTTTCCAAAAGTGGTAGGCTGATGTATTATGGACTGTATAATGCTATTTTGGGCCGCACTTGATGTTTATGGAAGTTTCCATTTGTGATAAATGCTTTTTGATCAAGTTCTTTGCATTCTAGGTAGCATAGAATGTGTTGCCAATTCCTAGCTTATGTAGTTTGGAGTGCAAGCATTCAAGCCAATGATCTTGGAGTTTAGATCCACTTAGGATCTGTATTTTTCACATGGTATCAGAGCTGGTTGGCTTCTATTTACAGTAAGTATTCCATTTTTGGTGATATTTAGATGTTTGATCAAGTTCTAGCATGATTTTGCATTGCTTTGTTGATCAAATCTTACTAACCTTTGTTTTGTGAGTTGAACTTGTGGATCAAAAGCATATTTCAGGTCTATTGAAGATCAGAGGCTGAAAAGAAACTATTTTGGATCAGATCATAACACCTAATCATTTGTGATTGTGAGGCTTGTGCATATTCAATACTAACAATGTTCTTTTCAATCCTATTGTTGACAATCTCCATTCTTGGATGAACACTCTCCTTAAGTGGATGAAACTTCTCCTTAAGTGGATGACAAATGCTCTTTTGAGTGAGTTGTAATTCTCCTAAAGGCTGAGCAAAGCTCCCATTTGGATGAAAGATCCCCTTTTTTGGGTGAACATATTGTAAGCTCCATTGTGAAGAGCATATTGTAAAGATTGTCATCAATTTTGGCATAAATTTTGGTGTACTTTGTTGAGCATGTAAGTAGCTCTCCTTATGTAATTTGATTGGAGCATTTGCTGGAAGGTGTTAACCATTATGCAAGTGTGTTTTCAGGTTCTTAACAGGTTGAGGAACATTCTCATGTGAAGTGATCTTAGATCTACATCTAAACACCAAGATTTGACAAGATAGTGAAGCTAGTCTTGTGATTCACTAAGTGTGCTCATTCATTCACCTCTAAATCTTGTATTTATCACTTGCTGGAGTTTATAAACTTTTAGAAGTGTGGTTTACATGTGGTTTTACAGGTTGAATCAATATCTTAGTGTGTTGATCATATGTTGATCAAGTTTGTTCATTACTAGGTAATCTTGGCATCCTAGTTTTGGGTATTTTCTAAGAATGCAAGTAACTCTTCACACCATAACTTGATTTGGTCACTTGCTGGAAAGTTTGAGAGCTTAAGCAAGAGTGTGTTCAGGTTGGTTTGATTTTGTAATCCATTCTTAGTGTGTGCAAAGTGTTGCATGTGTTTCAATCTTCCTTTCTATCTTGGAAACCATCTAGGTTCAAGATAGAAGTGTTTTAGGGTCCTAAATCTTCATAGATCTCTTTATCTATCATTTGTTGAGAGAAAAGTGAGTGCCAAGTGCTTTAGGACAGAACCTAAAAGTTGAAGAAACATTAGAATCATGGCTTCCAATGGTGGGATCATGCTAGAGTCTAGTGAAAGGTTGAGTTCATCAAACTACTCTACTTGGAAAGTGAGGATGGAGTCCTTACTTGAGTTGAATGAACTCATGGACATAGTTGCAGAAATTGAAGAGAGACCTCTCACACTTCAAGAGCAACAAAGGTTTGATAAGAAGGCCAAAAGGGCTCTTCATATCATTAAAATGAATGTTACAAATGAACTTCTCAAGGAAGTTGGAAAGTGTCAAAGTGCAAGTGAGGCATGGAATGCCTTAAAGAAGCTCTTTGAATCAAAGTCCACATCTAGGGTATTGACCCTAAGGAGACAAATATTTTCTAGTAGGCAAAGAGAGGGTGAAAGTGCTCATGCATTTATCTTGAGAGTTAAGTCCCTAAGTGATGATTTAGCATGCATTGATGAGAACATAAAAGATGGTGAAATAGTCCAAGTTATGTTGAATGGTTTGCTAAATGAACATGCTAACCTTGTGCAAAGTTTTTCCATTCAAAGAGTCTTGCCAAGTGTGGTTGACTTGCAAGAAATCTTATTGGCTGAAGAACATAGGTTGCAATCAAAGCTTGATGGTGCATCCTTGCAAGGTGGAGGTGAAGAGGCTTTCTTCACAAAAGGCAAATTCAAGGGCAAAGGTAAAGGCAAAGGGAAATGGTCCAAAGGTGGTAACTTTGATCATGATGATCACTCTTCCTCTTCCTCTTCTACTAAGAACAATAAGTCAAAGTTCAAGTGCTTTTATTGTGGGATAAAAGGTCATTTTGCAAATGAATGTTATAAGAAGAAAAGAGAGCAAGGAGAGAGACAAGGAAATCTTACAATAGATGAGGAAGAACATAACACATGTGAATCACTTGTTATGACTTCAAGTTTGTTAGCCAACATAGATGATAATGATCCTTGGTGGATTGATAGTGGAGCCTCATCTCACATGACAAGACATAAGGAATACTTTACATCCTTATTGTCTTATGAGGGAGAAGGTAACATCATCTACACTGCAAATGATGGTCAATGTGACATCAAAGGCATAGGCACTATTCCTATTTCCCTTTCAACAAATAGGAAAGCAAATCTTGAAAATGTTTTGTACATTCCTTCAATCACTAAGAATTTGCTTAGTGTAAGTCAAATGATTGACAAAGGACTTGATGTGGAGTTCATTGGAGATGCATGTTTGATAAGTAAATGTGGATCCTTGATTGCTCAAGGTAGGAGGCATGGTAAACTTTTCAAGCTTGATGCATGTGTGATCTCTAATCATGAAGGATGTATGGCTAGGGAGCAATTGACAAACCAAGAAGTTTGGCACAAGAGGTTGGGCCATCCCAACTTCAAATCTTTGGAGGTAATGGCAAAGAAAGAGCTTGTTCTTGGTCTCCCTAAAAGTCTTGTTGCAAACAATAGTGTTTGTGAACATTGTGCCTTGTCCAAATCTCATAGACTTGCTTATTCTAGATCTACTTCTAGATCTAAAGAAGCTTTTCAACTTGTGCATTCTGATATTCATTCTTCTAGTACAACTAGCAATGGTGGGGCAAAGATGTATGCAACTTTCATTGATGACTTTAGTAGGTATACTTGGATCTATCTTCTTAAAAGTAAGGATGAAGTGTTTGCTGCATTTGTCAAGTTCAAGAATGAAATGGAAAACCAATTCAATACAAAGATCAAATGCTTAAGATCTGATAATGGAGGGGAATACACCTCAAATAGGTTCAAAGACTTTTGTATAGCACATGGGATTAAGAGGGAGATGTCTAGTCCTAGGACTCCACAACAGAATGGAGTGGCCGAGAGGAAGAATAGAACCCTTTGTGAATGTGCCAAGGCAATGAGACTACATGCTAATCTTGCTAAGTCTTTTTGGGGGGAAGCTTTAGCATGTGCTAACTATCTATGTAATAGATGGACAAGTGCTTCCTTGGATGGTAAAACTCCTCATGAGGTTCTTTATGGTAGAAGGCCGAGTGTCAAGCATTGTAGGATCTTTGGATGTACATGTTTTGTCAATATCACACTTGATGATAGAACTAAAGAAGATCCTTCATCAAAGAAGGGTGTGTTTGTTGGCTATAGTGAAGTAAGCAAGGCTTAAAAAGTGTACATTCCTTCTACAAAGAAAGTTGTCATAAGTAGGGATGTCATCTTTCATGAAGAGAATGTTTCCAATGTTGTTGATGTTGATGTTGATGTGCCTACTAATCATCATGATGTGCAAGATGTCTTGGATGAAGATGGAGATGCCACTCCAAAGCAAACTTCAAGGAAGACTCAAAGGCAAAGGGCTAAGCCATCAAGGCTAACCTATGATGAAAAAGGAAAGCAAGTGGTGGACAACTCTAACCTTGCTTTTCTTACCTCTTTTGATGAACCAACTTGTGTAGGTGAAGCAATTCAAAAGAAGGAATGGATCCAAGCCATGGATCATGAGCATCAAGCACTCATCAAAAGCAACACATGGAGGTTGGTAAAGCTTCCAAAGGACAAGAAGGCAATTGGTTGTAAGTGGATCTTCAAGATCAAGACAAATCAAGATGGATCAATCAACAAGTACAAGGCAAGGTTGGTGGCAAAGGGGTATGCTCAAGAATATGGTATTGACTATGATGAGACCTTTGCACCCGTGGCAAAGATGGTAACTATTCGAATCCTAATCTCTCTTGCAACTCTTTATGATTGGGATATGTGGCAAATGGATGTTACTAATGCCTTCTTGAATGGTGATCTTGAAGAAGATATTTACATGGAGCAACCCGAGGGCTATGTTTCACATGATGAGCCTAATCATGTGTGCTATCTCGAAAAGAGTTTGTATGGGCTAAAGCAAGCACCAAGGAGTTGGTATGCTAAGCTCAATTCCTTCTTACTTTCTCAAAACTTTGTTATGAGTGAGTATGATCATTCTCTCTACTTTAGATTGAATGAAAATGATATCACTTTACTTTTGATCTATGTTGATGACATTATCTTAAGTGGTGGTAACAATCTAGATATAGATGAAATCAAGATGGCACTCAAAAGAGAGTTTGAAATTCAAGATCTTGGTAAACTTCATTATATCTTAGGAATAGAGATTATTAGAACTTCTAAATCTACATTCATATGTCAAGAAAAGTATGTTAACTCTATTCTAAAAAGGTTTCATATGGAAGATTGTAAAGTTGTTTCTACTCCTATGGAATCAAATGTAAAGCTAACTACAAGAAGTGATGAAAGATCCTTCAAGGACATTACTCTCTATAGAAAGCTAATAGGATCTCTTATATGGTTAACCATCACAAGACCTTATCTAAGCTTTGTGGTTGGTAAACTAAGTCAATTTATGCAAGATCCTAGTGAGGCTCATTGCAAGATCCTAGTGTCAAACTTCATACCCTTCAAAATGAGACCATTTTGATGTATTTTGGTCATATAAGCCATTTTTAGCTATTTTTCCTATATATGGAATATCTAGGGTCAAGTACCTTCTAGAGAGAGGAGAGAGAGTCATCTTCCTCATCCATAAATAGTAGGGAAGTCGTGGAGAACAGGTTGGAGAAACCTTTTGTATGCTTCATTGAGATCAATAGATCATTGTCATTGTTTCTTCCTCCATTGAGAGCATTGTTGTGTGTATTGTCTTCAAGCTATTGTGTATGATCTTAGGTGCTTTCCAAAAGTGGTAGGCTGATGTATTATGGACTGTATAATGCTATTTTGGGCCGCACTTGATGTTTATGGAAGTTTCCATTTGTGATAAATGCTTTTTGATCAAGTTCTTTGCATTCTAGGTAGCATAGAATGTGTTGCCAATTCCTAGCTTATGTAGTTTGGAGTGCAAGCATTCAAGCCAATGATCTTGGAGTTTAGATCCACTTAGGATCTGTATTTGTCATATGATGATTCATCATGCAAAACTGACACTTGGACAAAACCTTCTATTTTGAGCACTTTTGGTCTATTTTCCTTCTATATGGAGATCTACTTGGAAATCTTCTAGAACTCAAAATTCGCCTACTTCAGCTTATTCCACATGTGTGAGCTGTCCTCTACACATCGGATATGACACCTAACCAAAGGATGTGGATCATGCAATCAATAGATTGATGCCATGTGTCATATGTCTAGAAAACTAGTTTTTGGCCTTTTTAGCCACTAGAACTTGAATTAAATCATATGTACGTCCTATATGATTATGGTACATGACAAGTATACTAGTTTCACACGTGGGAACAGGCTCCACACATGTGTGTTTATCTATATACAAGACTTTTGGCCTCTACCAAGCTTATTTTTGCATTTTTCACACTCCTCAAAAATCTGGCTTGGTAAATTTAGCTTGATGGAAAACATGATGATCTTGAACTTGACTCCATGGGCTGAATTGGTCTTTTCTAGTTCAAAAGGTGTGAAGATCAGCCAATGAGCTTGATGTTGACCTGAAATCGCCATATCCATGATAGTGCTTCTTTGATGTTGACATCTTTGATGAACTTGAGAGCTTTGCACCATCCTAGCATCTTCGAAATTGATCCTCCTTCCAAATTTCATGTAGATGCTTGACTTTGAGGCTTGCTCCTTCTTCATGTTCATGCTCCTCCATGAGAAAATAAAGATTTCTTCTTGACTTATTAGGATCACAAAGATCTAACATCATGTTACCATGATCTAGAGAATTAGACTTTTCCAAATTGGCATGACTATGCATGCTATAATAACAAAGTGTTTGCATCATATCTTCATGCTTGTTTACCATGCTAATCTCAGATCCAATGAGGCTAAATACTTCATTATGGAGATAAGTGTCTTTAGAAGATGCTTTGTAAACAGAAACGTTTTGTTTCTTCAGCTCTCTCTCAAAGCATGATAGCTTTACGATCTTGAGACTATTCCTCTATCTCTCAAAGAGTCCTTTGTCTAGGGCTTTGGTGAAGATGTCAGCAACCATGTCTTTCGTTCTGATGAAGGTGGTCTGCAGCATCTTCTTTTCAATTAGATTCCTGATCAAGTGGTACTTGATCGCAATGTGCTTCGTTCTAAAATGGAACACGGGCTCTTTCGTTAGGTGTATTGCAGAGGTGTTGTCCATTTGCAAGACCATAGGCTCGTTCCTTATTTTGCCCAATTCGTCCAGGAACTATCTTAGCCAGATTATCTCATTGGCCATCTTTGCTGCTGCAACATATTCTGCTTCAGAAGATGACTGGGCCACGATGGTCTGCTTCTTGCTGACCTAGAGAACTGCTGCTCCTGATGTGATGGTGCACCCTCCTGAGATGCTTTTACATTCATCCTTGAGAGATGCCCAGCTAGCATTGTTGTATGAAAGTATTCTGAAATCTACATCACGACAATAGCACATGCCATAATTACTCGTTAATTGAAGATATTGCAAAATTCATTTTGCAATCTTCCAATGTGTCGAGCCTGGATTCGTGCAGAATTGGCTCATCCTGAATATTGCATAAGCAATATCAGGGCATGTGTTGTCTGCAAGGTACATCAGTGATCCTATCAGCTTCCTGTAAGGTGTGAGCTGCATCTGTTCTCTCTCTTTCTCAGTCTTCGGACAGTCATCGTTTGTCAGCACCGTCCCTGCGAGCATTGGAGTATTCGCTCCTTTGCAGTTCAGCATCCCAAACTCCTCTAGGATCTTCTGGGTGTATCTGGACTGGTGAAGGTATAACTTACCTCCCTCATAGTCCCTTTCAATTTTTAAGCCTAGGTAACACTTGGCTTCTCCCAGATCCACGATCTCGAAATGTTTCGAGATGTTTGTCTTCACTTCAGTGATTAGCTGTTCACTCCTGCAAAGTATCAGAGTGTCGTGTACATATACAGCCACAATGATGATCTACCCATCTGTAACTCTGACATATACATTGGAATCAGCCAATAGAGACTTGAATCCTAATTATTTCAGGGCTTGATCTTTCTTCTTGTACCATTGTCAGGCTGATTCTTTCAGACCGTAGATGCTTCTATGCATTCCGCATGCATAGTCAGAAAGTGAATTTGAGACATATCCTGGGGATTGATCCATATAGACCTCTTCGTCTAGTTCGCCATGGAAGAAGGCTGTCCTCTCATCCACAATGTCGATCTTGAGGTCATAAGCTACTGCATATGCAAATAATAGACATAGGGACGAATGCTTAATGACAGGAGAGAAGGTTTCAGAGTAGTCAATACCATATCTCTGAGAAAATCCCTTCGCTACCAGTCTTGTCTTGTATTTTGTGATGTTCCCATCTGGTCCGTATTTGAGCTTGAAAACCCATTTGCACTTGACAGTCTTGCGCTTATGTGGTAATGGCTCCAGCGTCCATACCTGGTTCTTCCTCATGGACTCCATCTCTTCGTTCATGGCTTGGATCCATCTGTCCTTTTCTAGACTGTCAATCGATTTCTTGAATGTCTATGGTTTGCCACTGAATCCGTAGAAATTTTCTGATATGGAAGCTGAGCTGCTTGCCACATATCTTGTTGGTGCTCTTCGTGGTCTTGTCGACCTTCTAGGAGATCCTCCTGGGACACCTATGCCTTTGCCCTTGTTTGCTCTGCTCGGTCCGGAACCATCTTGGTTTACAGGAGTTGCGACGACAGGTTGCCTCTCGAATCTTTCTTCGTCTGATTCGTCGCTCAACTGGGAGACGACTCGAAAATCTTTGTTTTCGTGTTCATCCTCTACTCCCTCTGATGTTGGCGGCAGGTCATAGTACTGTCTCTCCAGAACTTTGTAGCTGACAAGATCTTCGTTGGCCATTGTCATGCTCTCGTCGAATTTGAAATCCCTCACTATTTTCACAGTGTTCGTGTCTGGCATGTAGATTCTGTAGTATGACGAATTATTGTCATAACCTACCAGAAATCCTTGCTCGACTTTCTCATCAAGCTTCTTGCGAAGCTTGTTAGGAATATGTGCATATGCTGCACAGCCAAATATTCTGACATGAGACAGGTTGGGCTTTCTACCCCACCATAGCTCATGTGGTGTCGTGTGTGGGATACCAGACTTGTCTGTTCTGTTCTGGATGTATGTAGTTGTAGCTACTGCTTCAGCCCACAGTAGCCTTGGAGCTTTGGAATAGGCCATCATGCATCTGGCTGCTTCCATGAAGGGCCTGTTCTTTTGTTCAGCAACACCATTGTGTTGCGGTGTGTAGGTTGCAGTTCTTCTATGAATGATGCCACGATCATTGCAAAAGTCAGTAAAGTGATTCGAGATGTATTCGCCACCTCGATCTGTTCTGATCTGCTTCACTTTGCTGCCTGTACATCTTTCAGTCCAATTCACATATTCTATGAATTTACCAAGTGCTTTAGATTTATTCTAAATAAAATACACTCTGACAAATTTGCTATAATCATCAATGAAGGTTATATAATACTTTGAACCTCCTACTAAGATCACATTGAATGGTCCGCAGATGTCCGAATGCACTAGCTCCAGAATCTTTGTCGTTCTGTAGGAGTCTTTAATGAATGGTGTGCGTGACATCTTGCCTTTCAAACGTGCGTCACAGGTGGTCAAACTGGTTGCATTCGAGATGCTGACCCCTGTTATCGCTCCATGATGGCTTGTTTGGTATCAAGGCGATATGCCACATCATTAAAATCTTTGATTAGCCATAACTTTCTTATTTGAACTCGGATGGAGATGAGGGAAAAAGCAAAAATAATCTACTCTTCGCGTAGAATCTATTGGAATGATCACATATTGCTTATGATTCTATAAAAATATCAAAAATGTCTAGAAAATCTATTGTTGTTCTACTCATCCGTAGTTTAATGGCTGATGTTGTTGTAAATGATGTTTTGCAGCTTCTTGCAGATTGGCCCTCTTTAAAACATGTTAGTTTATTTAACTATGCTTTGCTCAAAATATGTTACTACCAACCGTAAGTTTTAAGAGTCGGGCAGTTAGGAGTCTTGCGGGTAGCAAAAGTATTGTCAAATCACAACTCCAGACCCTGCCCAGCGGGAGTTTCGAAATGTTCAAAAATATTACCGGAAAACTCCAAATTTTTTCAGACCGACAAACAACGTTACGTTCCTTCACAGGTGTAAAAACTTTATTGGGCCACATGTACATTGAATAGTTAAATAGTCAATAAAAGCATCTTGACAAACGGCCCTTTTGGTGCTTGGAACTCCTCTAATGCAAAATTATCTATTCAATATGGTGTTGTTTATTATGTTGTCGTTATTTTGTCCAAATAAAATGACCGACAAAAATAATATTAGAGTATGTAGATTTCTAGTTTGACTTGATGTGTATGAAGAAAAGAACTTAGTACATTTCACTTGTTTTTTTATCAAGCTATTTTTTATTGTGCATTTTCCATCATCTAGACATATTCTTAATTATGTTATCCACTCTAACTTAATAAAAGTTTATTTCTGTATTGATTGAAATTGAAGTTTTGATTTATATCATAAGTCCTAAATAGAAAAGTATCAACACACACAAGATTCTTGGTATTTTTTGGAATTAATTTTGTTAAGCCGCTGGAGTTGAAATTAACAATAAATGGAATGAACTTAACCATTTAGTAAAAAAATGAAATATGGCTCTAGGTATGGAACTTTTTTCTTTCACTTTTTAAATGGAAAGAGAAAAATTCTCAAAAAAAGAAAAATGATTAAAGTGTATGTGATATGTTTAATAGCTTTATGATTTAAAAAACAACTACCTAATTATAAGATGAAAGATAAATATATTATTAAGTTTTTTCAAGATTTTTTTCTATGGACTATAGTAATAGTTTTCCCCACCATAGCATAGATTTTGACGTTCACTTAGTACATGTGCAAACATGTTACATGATGATATTCTTCCACATGCTTTATTGTTGTGTCAATACACCATCACCTACGTGGTTAGGAACTTGATGTGATCCTTGTTGACATCATTACAAGGTTGCATGGTTATGTTAACAACTAGCTTGACACCATTACAAGGCTGGTTATGTTAGCAAGTAGTCCACATGACGAGTTTGGAAATCAATACCATCATGAATGAATGAATATGTGTGTGTGTGTGTGTGAGAGATATATATATATATATATATATATATATATATATAGAGAGAGAGAGAGAGAGAGAGAGAGAGAGAGAGAGAGAGAGAGAGAGAGAGAGAGAGAGAGAGAGAGAGATATGAGCCACATGGAGGAGATAGGAGAAAATATTTTAAGAATATTTTCTCTTATCTTGAGAGGTTGGCTCTGACCTCTAAAGACCATCAACCTTCACTTCAGAGACATTATTTTGGCCCACCAGAAGTAACCATCGGCAGCCTCGTCATGTGGCCCAGCTAATAGGGAGAGAGAGAGAGAGAGAGAGAGAGAGAGAGAGAGAGAGAGAGAGAGAGAGAGAAATTGATTGATTGATTGAGAGATGATTGACAACACGTTGAAATCTTGATAATTGAGCAATTCCCATTTTGTCCGTGAAATTGTCCATTCATCTACCATAGACATCTCGTCAAACCCCCCCCCCCCCCCCTCCCCTCTCTCTCTCTCTCTCTCTCTCTCTCTCTCTCTCTCGTGTCCATTGTCAGGTATAGTACAATGAGTACTACACTGTGGAGGGAGACTGGAGGAAGACTCGAGACGGTGCTGTGGGCCTCACTGATTAGGATACTTTGGAACGACAAAGATCACGTACTCGTGAGTGGGCTGAACTCCAACTGAACGAAGTAGCATAGCAGCAGCAGCAGCGACTAAGTCGGTTGATTCTGAAATTCAAAAGCTCACTAACGGAATAGCTTAGTCGTTATGGGAACTGAGATCGCCCAAGAGATTATTCTTCATGGGACTGGGGGTGCAGGTACCCTCACTTTCACCCAACGATTAATGAGTCCTGAAATATCTCATAGTTATGCATGGATGATTGTGCATCGTTGGATGAGGAGGTGGTTGATTTAGACATACATGAAGTGATATTTTGCCAGGCCTGATTGCATGAGTTTAATTTGATACGTAAGTGAATTTCCAGCAATGAAGATACAAAACCTAATGGTAATCATGCTCTACATGTTAGTCAAACCTCCTCTTTTGTTTTAAATTTCATGTTGTTCTAGTGGATATTTGAAGATGCCAAGTTTTGATATGCTTTCAAAATGCCATTGTAGAAATCATCAAGAAATTGTCTTAAGAGTGCATAGGTCTATATAGATAATTGATGACAGTGCATTTGACTACTAGACATCCTATTTAAATTTTATTATGTTGTTGTATGGTAAGTTTGATTCAAATTAGTCATGGGTTTTAACTAAAGAATGTTTTGTATTAACTGGATGCAGAGTGCTGTTGAACAGCCCCCTGTTTGGATTTTCAGGAGTTGGAGAGTAACGTTTGCTATTAATGCATGTGTTGTGGTTTTGATGGTGATTGTAGGGGTAGGATTTGAAGGGTGGGCGAGTATAAAACACTTTGTAGGGCAATGCATTCATTTGGTCTATTTGCCAAATGTTTCCAATGTCCAAAGAAGTATTTGTGAGTAACATTAGCCCATATAAGTTGAAAATGGTACTTTTAGGCTTATGTTCAATCAATCTATCAAACTAATGATTGCAAGAGGGGACATGCCAATACAAGTGTGAAAAACCAATGTCCATCAAGACAGTTTGTTTGTGAGATTGAAGAGTTTTCAGACAGTTGCCTACATTTTGAATAAGAATAGTTTGTAATCAACTTTGTGGTTTGACGAGAAAAATGTTCATGGTATTAGTTCCTTGTCAGAGGACTTGCTCAAGAACTAGTTTAAATAGAGTCAACATGCATAATTACATATAGCAATCTATGCAACTTATTCAAACAACAAAGTGCTTGTCAATGGAGTCTAGACTTTTCATGCCTTGATTGTGCATTCTTGATCCAAGTCCTTTGAAGTTTAAGATTGATTGTGGTAATCTTTGTGAAAATATCTTTAATCCATACATATCGAAAGTATAAGACCTATAGCCTAATATGAGTTTTAACAAATAAAATAGTGGCAAAGTTCTACATGTTATGGAAATATAGGGTGCAACCATTTGCTAACATGCAGTAGTAGGACTTATGATGAAGCTATACAGACATAAACTATGGGCTTGTTACCTCTAGTCTACATAAATGTGAACTCAACTTTGCGAAATGTTCTTTTTGCCATCAAGTATTACACATGATGAATCCTCCCAAAAAGCTTTGGGGCCTAATTATGCATGCATCTAATCTATATACATTTTCTATGATTTGCAACATGTAGTGGCCAATTTTGTCTGTCTAGTTTTCATTCATCACAATCCTTCTCTATATATTTTTCTTCAACAATATTTGAGGTAGACTTTTGGAGTAAAAAGGTAACATTGTGACAAAAGAGTAGTTGTGTATGTATGTTATTGAGATTGTTGAAATCAGTAAACTATGAGACTAATCTAATGTGAAAATCTATCATATATCTATGATACTTCACGTTTTAATCTTGATTGTATTATAAGATTCTAAGGTGTATTATTTAAGCATCTAATGACATGATAAAGCTATTCTAATTAATATAGTACAATATTGAAACCCATGAGAATGTCTCTAGCTCAATGCCCTTGCACTTTACGACTTCTAAAGAGCACTTATGTTGTGCCATACCATGTAAAACACAACTAGGAAAAAGGTTGATAGATCTACAATGGTTGATATAGGTCGATGGTTGACCTATCAACCTGTAAAACACAATGAGGAAAAAGGTTGATTGGTCAACAATGGTTGACCTACCAGTTTTTTTTCCTTGTTTAAGAAAATCACTGTGCCATAAGCAAGTCGACTATATCTAATCAAAATCAAAGAAAGAAGCATTCAAATATTCAACTTGAGTCAATATCTCATCTTGAGCCTTCACCATATTACAAGATGTGGCAGTCTTCAATTTTTTGGTTGTTTCTTCCATAATGTAGTGTACAAAGGTCATAATTACAAACCTTGTGCCGTTGGCTACAAATTAACTGAAAAGCGTGCCATTATTAGTTGCATACCTTAGAAGTGTTTGCCACTTTGATAGTCCATGTTTTGCAAATGTTATGTTGTACAAAGAAGCGATAAACCTAGGTATTTGGTGAACAACAATCCAGGTGACTATTCTTACAATCCTAGTTTGCAGCTCACATAGAGCAGTAGTGTAGGGTGTAGGAGAATTGTATCTCTATAAAGAGTTCAACATTTGAAAACGATCATTTCTTATCAGAAAAGGTGTTGTGGTATAGATATCAGACGCAACACGTTTACAATAGAACATAGAACGTCTAACTCATAATGTTGGCTCACAGATTGTTGTACCATACCAAAAGGGTCGAGCAAAGGTAATAATCAGTATACAAACCCTAAAATAATGTGTTTTGGAAAGCACACTGTCAGTCCAACCATGTAGTATTTAGTGTACGACAAATGCAGGTGACTTAAACGTGGATATGATAAGCAACAGTGGGTAGTGTTGTGATTTAGTGCTGGTTAGCAAATGTAATACAAAGCTCTTCCATTGGAGTAAAATGCATACAATGTGGTAATAACATCAAGCGTTCACTTAAATGCCAAGCATCTAGCCTTGGTTCACAATCTGTAGAAGCCTGAAGGTAGTCAAAGTATCGCGTCTATTGGGATTCAAAAAGTACTGTTAGTAACCTATCAATGCAACTGTTATAGGTCATGTAATTGAGAAAATTAATGGAAACTCATTAGATACTATACACCAGAATGTGCTCACTTTTCTTGGGATGCAGGTGACTAGTAGCCTGGAAAATGCTATAGTAGCATACAATAGGTCGTTTTTGCAATAGAATATTTTGCAAATATGTTCAATAGTTGTGGTAGAAGGTCTCACAAATCTGAGAAATGCTCAAAAATTTGGCAGTAGGTTGCTAGTGGCTGCAAATGTAGAAAACATGGACAACAAGCTATACTTACCACCAAATTAAACATCCAGAGAAAACATCCAACATGGGGAAGATCAACATGTTATCCCTAGAGTAACTTTTATCCATTGAGCCTAGATAGGTCGTTGGCTTCCCTAGCATCCATCTCTCGCTTCTATTATGTGAAATGCTCAATGTAAGAGAGGCAAATGGTCGAAGTATGGAGCAAGGTCAACGCACCATGACTCTAGGAAGAACAAAGGTAGAATATTTAGTGTATTTTTAATGTTTTTTGAGCATGAATAACTCTTGATAGTGGATCTGAAACCTCTAAACTATATACAAGCTAAAATATAGGTAGTATTTCTTGTTATGTGAGCCCTCATGCACCCAATTTTGTGGTGGGAGGCTTAGGCACCGATCACTCGAACTGAGCCTATGCTTACTTTCTAATTGCATGTCAGTATGAAAAGTAGTAGTGTGCATTCCTAGTGTTGAAAATACTTTATTGAATCAATTGCATGTCTGTGTACATGGTACTGTGTGTTACAATAGTTTGATCAGAAAAAATTTCATGCATGAATATAGTTTCTGTAAAAGCTAGTTAAGCTGATTTCTCAATTGCTAGGCAATTTACGTAAAAAAATTTGATTTTTTGGATAAATCATAGCATTAGAGAGAAATTGTATAGCTGTAGAGAAGGATTCTGTGCAGTCGGCCTTCATTGTGCAAAGGGTTGTTGCCATTGAAGATCTTTCGAACATTGATGATGAAGTGGGTGCATCTTTCGCCCACGACAGCTAGAAAGTTCAGGTGGCTTCCAGAGCCACAACCTCCTCTTAAAGACGAGCCTGGAGATTTTGCTAATCTCTAGGATGAAGATATTGATGTTGGTGATGGTGACCATGATGGCGATGGTCAGCCTCGACCAACTCATAATGATGACGAGATTTTGGATGTATAAACTTTATTTTGAGTACAAATATCAATTGAGAATTACTATGAGATGTTTAAAATGTGAATTGTGTGTATCTTGAGTGTGTTTCTTGTATGATGAAATTTATTTATTTTGTCAATTCTGTTTTAATCTTTTGGTTTTATAAAATTATATATAACTAGTAAAACAATTATGCATTTCTATCACCCTGTGTTTTTTATTGATAATTTTGATACTGATTAGAATTTCGGTTTGTTTATATTTTAATAATTGATATAATAAATCTAAAAAAGATATGTTTGAAATCAAGACAAATGTATTTCAATTGAAAAAATATATCTAATATAGATACAATTATGCTATAAATTCTGATGAATTAAATATTAAATGTTTTATCATTGCCCATTATATATAGGTGATGAACATATTCTTTTACTTCTTCCTCTAATGATTGTGTTAAATACAATCAAACTGAAAGATAATTTCTAAATTGATAAGAATAAGACTAACAAAAGACAAATTCATTTTACAACTTTATGTTTGATTCAATTAATATTAATTAGGTATCCCATTATTTACAATTGTGTTGATTGTTTAGTGTTAAAATTTTAAATTTATGTAGATTTTTATGAGTTTTGAATTTTGGTACTTGTTTTAATTTATTTGAAGAATTTTAGTTTTTCTATTATTGCATGTTAAAAAATGTATTTGTTCACAATTTCATACACAATTTGAATTAATCAAAAATTTTAGGTTTTTTAATTATTTGGATAAATAATAATGTACATGTTTTTAAAATAGACTGAAAAGTGCCAAATTTTAACAAGAATCTTTTTTGGGTAATCTACAACATTGCTCATTTGATACGCAACGGTGTTACGTTGTTGTTAGCAACTGTGCTAACACAGAGAAAAATAAAAAAAAATAAATAAAAGTTCGTGGCATGTTTTGTAAGCCATATGAGTATCTATCAAAAAACTTCCACCATGGCATGTGTCTTGTAAGTCCATGAGGAGAAGCTTAAAATAATAATAAAATAGCTTAAACTTAGATTTAGAACTTAGACTTAGGAAACTTAAGATTAGAAATATTTGTCTTAAGTTTTCCTAAGTTAGAAACTTTGAAGTTCTAAATCCTAAGTTAGAAGTTCTAGAATGGCTAGAAATAAGTTAGTCTCATAAGTTAGTGGATACTTATGGAAGACCCTCCTTGCCATAAAAGGAGAGGTATTTGACATGTAAATAACACTTTTGAGATTGTGCTAATTGCTCTCTCTTGAGATTATCTTGCTATTTCACTTGTGTTCCCTTTGGAAAGGTGCATAGCTTGAGGGAAGGTGCTTGGGCCTCCTCTTGTCTCCTTTTCATCGATTTCTATATTGTGGCATGTTCTTATTCGCTATTTGCTTAGTTAGCCACAATCTATTATTCCTATCTCCCTTTAGGGTGTTAAATTAGAAGTAGTTTAATCTTCTTGCTAGTTGGGTACCGCCTTAGCAAGGTCTTATTATTTTGTTAATCTTGGTTAGTTGGGAAGCCTTAGCCAAGCTAGTTATATTTCCGTATCGAGCACCAGCTAGGAAAGCCTTGGTTTGTTTGTTTATTTCCATTTTGAAAGCTTTGGTAGATTCTTAAAAGGTGGACAATCCTCTCTACATTATACTACACCCGTGAGTAGATCTAGCCATCGCATAAACTAGAAATACTTCCAACATTGATGTTCCCGCTTTTTAAGATTTTTTTACCTAGCTTTTTTTCCTTTAGTTTTTTCGCTTCCGTGTTGGTGTGTATGCTTGCTTGCTTTTTAACCTTCAAACCATAGCACGAGCCTTCTCTCCAGGTCCTCAATGAGCTGCGAAGTAACCTATCAAGCTGGGATGAAGCAACAAAAGTGTCAACTTGGGCATTTTCTTTGAAAGTGACATTTTTTTCATCCAACCAGGTATATCAGAATTCGTCGGTCTGTCTGTAGCCATAATAGACATTGATCTTCCATTTTTTCACCTCCACGAATTCTGACACTGTTCAAATTCTATGAAAACACCCTGATATATCGTCAAAATCCACTGTTTTCCAACCAAACCTGGGTCTTAGAATTCACCGGATTCACTGAGGCTAGGTCTATCAAAGATCAGTCCTCCAGCAGCTCCACGAATTCTATCTCACATATTTTGCCTGGTTTTTGTCAGAAAATCACATTTTTCACTATTTTTTTCATCTGCCAGCAAACCCTTAGTATCAGAATTCGCCAATCATACCATGAAATCGTCCACAGTGAGAACAAATTCTTTGTACCCTCTGCGAATTCTATCTTTTTTCAGAAATATAAAAAAAAATCAGTATTTTGACATAAAGCACCCCCCGTCAGACTTCGCGAGTACTGCAGTTAGATTTATCTGGCCGTCCATGATTTCTGGACCTATCCACAAATTCTTGTACCGCAGAAAAGTCCAATTTTTGTCCAGATCCTCCATTCTGCAAGAAAACTGTCGTTCTTTTATGATTTGAAGTATGGAAGTCCAGCGATGGACATATCTAGCGCATTTCAGAATGTAGAAACACGTCCATCCTTTCTCACTAAGCAGCGATGGACAATCATTCACTTTACACACCCCTTCATGTGGTTCCACAATGTCAGGCGGCAGCGATGATCTGCTTGCTACCTTTTCAACTTTATGATAGCTTTTTTCAAGCTTACGATGGAGTGGCCCTTTCAAACACTGCTAGTTGGCTTCTTTACAACACAAAACATAGCCATTGTCCAACGATAGACAGATGGATCTCTTTCATAATGATAAAGAATGATCGATAAGGTTGGTTTGGTGTGTTGTCCACAGCGATGGACAACAAACTCTATTAACCTTCTTATACTTCTCTTACTTGACATATAACATCCTACTGTCCTGCGATGGACAATAGGATCATCTACTCTCTTTGCTCTGATAGTTTATAAGATTCACTGGCTTATTGTCCCCCAGCGATGGACAACAAACCAAAGTAATCCTTTTTTATACTTTCTATGTAACTACCCTCTTCTATCCAATGATGGATGGAAGGATACGTTATGGCTCACAACTAATAATCTCTGATCTTAAAATGAAATGATACTCTCAATCGTTTTTTCATACTTTTTGTCTCACGATACTAAACTATCATTGTCTTATAATGTAGCATCGTCTAATCCCTCCGGCCTCTTTTATCTACGGTTTGGTTCACATCCGAACCAAGCTCTATCTATCTCAAAAAAAAGGTATGGCACCAACTGAATCTTTATAAAGCAAGTAACTTAGCACACTCCATATACATCTTATAGACGTTTTTCCTTAACTCTTTAACGCAACTATGAGCTCGCAAGTTTATTTTCTGGTTTTTTATGATCCAAAGAGAAAGAATCCATTCGTATAAAAAACAATGGTAGCCTCTCAAGAAGCCACGTCTACAACCGTTCAGGTACGATTTCTTAGTATATGCAGACCCTACGCAGCATAAACAAGCACGATATGTTCAGTTCCTTACATCTTAAATATATATTACTCTTCAACACAAATCCTTTTTTCTAGAAAAAGAAATGACATAAGACCACATCTGATCTTTCATGCAAATCGAATGAACTAGTCTTAAAATAAGATCCTTGTCAAAAACCAAACAGTAAGGACTCCAATAAAATGGTCTTAGACAACATGGATATGCGTAAGATTCATAGTTTTTACGAAAGGATTAGAATGGCACGACTTTGTCCTAATACCTAGTAAAAACATTGGAATTCTCTTACTAATATTTAATCATGTCTATCCGAAGCAGTGTCTTATACCATAGTTGTTATGTGATTTATGTATAACAATCATGGCAATACTTAACCCTACCCTAATAAGTGTTACTTTAGACTTTTGGTGAGATACAACTAGAAAGCATGGATATGCTCAGGAGTATGGACAATAGTGCATGACATATCTTGCTCTATAAGGGTCACTAGGGTTAACATAGCATGGATTTGCTCTAATACTAGCACACGTGTCCACACCAAGTCTTTCGGCTAAGAAAAACGTAAATGGTTAAAACTACTCATACTAAATAAACTAATGTGGACCAACTGCTCATAAACTGATCAGCAAGAGCCTATTGCTAAAACATTGTTTGTTTGGGAAGACTGGACTATGATTTAAAATGCTAATTAAAGTTGTGAGGTAGTATAACTTCTTTTGGACATGAATAACAACTGACGTTCAGCTATGATGACACATGTCTTCCTCACTAAACTAGCTTGAGTGGGTTTGTTTTGTGAAATGGTGGCAGGTATCAACTGGACGCCTCATAAGTGGTTATGCTTTATGGTGCTTTATAGTATTGTATTTTACTTTTCAGCTATATTTTACCTTGTTGGAATATGAATAAAGGTTTCAAAATATTTTAGTCTTGCTTTGTCAAGAGGAACTAAGCGCAGTCTTGTGTGTGTGTGTGTGTGTGTGTGTGTGTGTGTATCCCCTCAGCTACACTTGCTCTACCTCTAACCTCTCTCTTCCTCCACACTTGACTGGATTCCTCTATCGAATGTGATGATATACAAATCTCAAGTTTTTTTTGTTGATATATATATACTTGTGTCACGATTTTTGTTTAAGATCAAATCCCTATTGGGGTTGTCTTTTGAATGCATACATGGCTGACTTAGATTAGTGAATTATTGCATATTAGCACTTATTATTATTATTTTTTTTGGGGGGGGGGGTGGTGTTTCTCAATGTTGTTGACCTCTCTATGTGAGTTGATATGTGAATGCTTTGATGAGATATGAAGTTCCACTTTTAGCATTTTCTGATGCATGTGTAAGCTCTATTCCATGAATATGTCTAAGTGACATGCATCCAACTATATATACATGTCTATTTGATTGCCAGTTGCTTGCCACTTTTAAATAGAGTTTCTCAAAACAGCCAACAAGCATTTGCAAATTTTTTTTTGTCTATGTTTGTCATATTCTCATTTTCTTACCTCTTGTGTCCCTAGAACCATAATCCTAAAAAATGTAACACTAATAATCAAGTTTGCACACCAGAAAAGCTAGATTTATTTCACAAAACTCAAAAACAAAAAAAAAAAAAATCTAAAAAACAACTGCACTCCAAATCGAAACCCTAGCAAACTTCACTACCATATGATCACCCTCAATGATTCTCACAAGACACACAAGCTACAGAAGATTTAGCAACGAAAAACATTAAACAAAATACACACACTCAGCTTTGTTTCCTCTACAATTTAGTAGCAATACATGCATACTTCAACAATCAACGCTCTTCAGCAATTGTGAAGCTCTCTTCAATGCACTATACTTGAGATCCTACAGTGATGGCCATTGCTATCCAATGATCCTATGTCTCTCATGGTATTATATCATATTTGATGGTTTGGAGGCCTAAAACCCTTGATGGTGGATTTATGTGGAATTGGTAGCGACTTATTGGTAAGTGGCTGATTTGGCCTAGTTAGGCTCTGATACCACTTGATGCCGAAACCAAGAGAACCAGAAGGAATAGATGGCAGATCAATTCAACTCAACTAAACCTAGATCAATTGGATCTTGTTAAAAATGAAAAATCATCTATCTTGACTTTTACTATGCAAGTATGTTGTTTCATAATGTAAATGCCAAATTTGGCCTAGAAGGAACTCGATCTATATGGGTTTCTCAAGTCTAGTTGGTAGTATACAACTTGCATATAGATTGTAGACTTAGAAATGTCATTAATATGCTTGTAGAAACTCGTGGCATATCACATGCAATTGTTGTAAGTGATCCATAGTGACATGCAAGGCATGCACAAAGTGAAATGGACACATGCATGATGATTTGTACAATTCTAGTTAGAAAAATGACACTTGGTAGAAGTAGGTAGAAATATATGCATGAGAAGTGAGAAATGTCACTAATACTCTAGTTTTCACTTTTAGATGTGGATGGAAGGTAGATGGATGTGGTTCTACCTCGAGCTACCTCAAACTCCATAAATATGTGTAGACATTCTCATAATCTTTGATGAAGAACCAAGCTTTGAAGCTATTCCATGCCATTTTGGATCTACACTATCTTATGCTTGAATATTGCTCTCTCTTTCTCTCTCTAACTCGTGTTGAGGCTTATGCTCATACACTAAATTCTTGTACTTTTTCTCTCTTGTAATCAAAGCTATCATTCTTTGATTCTTAGCATGCTAGATTGTGATTAAGCCATTAAATTCTGTACTAGATCTTGCTATTCAATCTAGAATCAGTTTGTGTGCTAATCATAAAGGTTAATAAGATCATTCACATTTGAGGATCATTTCCTACACGTGTTTGTTGGAAATTTTGTCAAATCTAGCCCCAAGTTATGAAATACTTGCCATATCTCAATAGTGGAAAGAGTGAGAGCGCACTCCAATGGCACTCCAACATCATGTAGCTATCATCTACTAATACAAGCTCTCCCCAAAGGGAGGCCTAAAGTTATTGATAGTGGATTTGCATGGTGCTATCTGTGACTCATAGGGGGAGTGGTTGACATAGCCCATTTAGGCTGCTGAGGTGTCACAATGAGGTGTTAAGAATAATCATCAAGTAGCTATCTAAATATATTTGAACCCGAAAAGAGATTTGATTCATGAACTAAATGAAAGGTAATCATATGGTTACGTGGGTATATGGTTTGAGTTGATTTTTGGGTGCAAGGTGAGAGCCTTATGATGGACTTTTTTGCCTTCAAGTTTTGAGGACAAAACTTGAATAAGGGGGGATTAATGTCATGCCCACAAATCTTTGATCCCGGGGTCAGAGGCCCTACTAAGACCCGTAAGTCAGTTATGACAGTTATGATTGTGAGGGGTGGGGCCCTCATAGTATTATATCATGATTAATGGTTTGGAGGCCTAAAACCCTTGACGATGGATTTATATGTGACTGGAAGTCTCATTGGTAAGTGGCTGATGTGGCTACTGATGTCCCAGTGAGGTGCTCGTTTACTCCTAGTCTAGGGCCTAGTCTAGGGGGAGTGTGCTCATTTCACTATTGAGACATGGCAAGCTTTCCATAGCTTGGGGGCTAGATCCGATTGATCTAGGTTTGGTTGGGTTGGATTGATCCGCCATCTATTCCCTTTGGTTCTCTTGGTTTTGGTATCCTAGTTTGATCCTTGGAAGAGGACTTGCAATTTTGGGCACACATGGCCCAATGAAAATGCAAAAATTGTGTTTTGTCCATCATTCAGAGATTTCTTTCTCTCTTTGCCCCTTGCGCTTCGCACATAGTCACTATGTAGGCTTTGAGAAATCTCAAATTGGAACCTTGTGATTGGTGAAATGGGCTACAACATACGTATGTTGAGCAAAGCCTTCAATGTTCGGGCTCCTTGGCATTTATTTAGACTGAAAAGGAAAAATATCAAATCAGAAATTGACTCGTGTTCATTTCTTGAGTTGGAAACCCTAATTTTGCTTTGCGTTTAAGAGCTAAAAAGCTTCATTTCCTACTCATTTTTGAGCAACTACTTGAACTAGAGTTCACACACTTAAGTTAATTTGGTCAAACTTGCTATTAATAATCAATTTCATAAAATTGGTGATTTTGTTAGCTTTGTTGTGGTAGCAGTAAGCTATTGTGATGATTTGCTAAAAGCTAGTGAGTTTGAAAAATAAAATAATTTTAATTTTTTTTAATTTTTCTAAAATGAAATCTTCGTATATTTTTTAATTTTTTTGTGATTTTGAATGCCTTACATAAGGCAATGTTGCTCATGATGTATGGATCACCTTGTTTTAAGATAGGCTTAGAGGTCTCTCATACAAGCCACGTATCATGTAGCCTAATTGTCCCGAACTCGGGATGCTCAATCAAGTCACAAATCAACAGACGGTCCAGAAATGCTAAGAGTGCTTCTTGGTTTTCGGGGGAGGCTTAAACCTTGGACAAAAAAACTTTGAAAGTCAATCTAGCCTCTTGGGTGGCAAACCCTAAGAGTCGAGTGTGACATGCCACATGGGTGTCATTAGGGTAAAATAGGGCATGAGTAGTCTCCCTATCACTGCCCACATTCATTCATTTGTGAAAGCAGCGGATGCAAGAAAAAATCATGGCGATCGTGTCGAAGCGCAAGGATAGATCGGCGAAGGCTGCTGTGTCGTCTGCTGGGAAGGTACAGCTGCGCAGTGGCACTGGAGATTCCGATGCGGAGGAGTCTGATCTTAGCATACAGTTGCCATCAGACATCGAAGATTATGCTAGTGATATTGAGAATCTGGAAAGTGAAGAAGATGAAGGTCAGGGTGATGCTGCTGCTGCTGCTGGTGATGATGATGATGAATATGAAGAGGGTCCAAGTGCAGGTGAAGATGAAGATATTGCAGATGGTAATCTGAGAGACATCGACGATGCAATGTTGGACTTCATGCAGGAACACAGTGCGAGGGTGGACAACGGAACTGGCAGCTCTGCACACCCATCTGATGATGAAGCCTCTGAACGTGATGGAGACTTGCATCCCTCGGCCGTGGAGAGCGATTCGTCGGAGGACGAGGTTTTGTATCACTCTATGTAGACATGATGTCTTTTTCTCCCACCTATTTAACAATGTGTACAGCTTAGCCAGATTATGTTTTCATGTGGCAAAACTAGAAATAGCAAGAACTTTGAAATTCTGGGTTTTGAACTATAAGTTCTCAAATACTTATAAACTTGTGTGAATTTTTTGAAGGCTTGGCTGTTTTAATATATTTGAGTGCTTGACAGGTTAAAGATGTACTTTTTAGTTTCCGAAGGGCAGTTTTCCTAGGATTCCTGATTCCATCCTTTAAACCATTCATAGTTGAACTACCACTTATCTGGAGTTATCTCTTGAGTTTCATTATAGTTAAGACCTAAACCCACTGGACTTTTGTAACGTGAAATTAGATGAAGATTAGCCTTAGTGAGTCAGGAACATAACAAGCGCCATCACTTGTTAAGGCCTATTATAGCTGGCTAAAGTACCATCTCTGCTTGTTGCCTATTGTGGCTTGCTGGAGTATTTGGACCTTTAGATTGCAGGATTTGATCCACAAGCCTGTGTGTAAGGAGGCCTCGTTCCAAAACCTTGAAATCACAATTTTGACATCTTGGCAAAAGAAGCTTCTTGGGTTTCAAGCCAGTATTTGATGCATAATTCTGTGTGCAAGAAGACTCCAAAATCCTAAAAGTAAATCTTGACTTTTTGGAAACAAAGCCTTCTGAGTTTGAAGCTGTGATTTTATTGAGGATTCCCACATCTTTTTCTAAGGAAGGAAATTTCATGTCTTATTTCACATGCCTTAAATATGGGGTCCTAGACTTCAGCTCTTGACTGACCATCTTTTTCATCCAAGGACAAACCTTCAAACATCACATTGTATTTACCCAATACACTTGTTGAATGTCCAAGTTTTTCAATACATCTATCCATTTAGGACATGTTTGGTGTCCACAGGTTTGGCTACTTTGAAGCTGATTGCGGTCCTCTTTGACCAGGAATACAGTAGTAGGTTGTAGCTTTGGTCACTATCCATAGATTGGAACCACTCACATGTTTGGAGGTGTTTTTGACGTCATTTCATCGAGTCTTAAACGGAATATTGTTGCTGTCACATTCCAGACCCCTCTGGGTAGTTTTGGGGACCGTTTAAGGTTATTCTACGTAGGATGAACCAACACCACATATTTGGAGCTGCCTTTGGCCAAGATATTTATACATTTTGGTGGACGCTCTATATCAAAACAATGTACACATGAAGCCATCCTACTACAAATATGGTAAAATTATTCAGCAGTGAACATGGAGTTAAAAGCATTAATCAACTGAGCCTTTGGACTTGAAAAGGACGCACATCTGAGATACTGTCCCAATATGTCCCTTGCAGTTGCATTGCTTTTGTTGTGTTATTATCATCAACTCTTTTTAACAAGTAATTAAATCGGTATCTGATTACATTTGTAACTGTTTAAGAGTTTGTTTAGTGCAAAGGATTCAGTTGGGTGGTTCAATTTACTACTCACTAATGTGCAGGGCTGGCTGTCTTTATAGAACATTTACTGCATCTGCACAGCGGGGGCTTGATACTTCTAGAGCTAGACCATCCCATGCCAGATTGATTAGTTTGTGCCCGCATGTGGGGCCTACGAACTATCAGGAGGCTGCCTTTTGCATGTGACAGGCAACCCGAGTTTAGATCATCAATTTTCACATTTGCTTTTACGATTTCAATATGGATGCAGATTCCTTCTCGGAACACTGTTGGAGATGTCCCTTTTGTGTGGTACGACAATGAGGAGCATATTGGCTATGACATCTTTGGGAAGAAGCTAAGAAAGAAGGAGCGTAGGAATCAATTAGACTCTTTCTTGGCACGATCAGATGACTTGAAGGACTGGTAAGGTGAATCTCAATTTTTTTTGCTAGGACATTATTCATCGTCTGAGGCTTGATGATCTTATTCGTGCTAAAAATTCACTTTTCTGTCATATGCTGCATGTTAGGTAGAAGTCGTAGAAGGTTATGTAAATTGATGATTATCCATACGTTATTGACTTTTAGAAAGGTTAGTGCTTGAGGGTCATAACATTGTTTTGAAACTGTTGAGTTTGCTTTTGAAGGTAATCTGTTACCTTCATCCTATTGTCATTAAAATGTTAGCCATCCTTGGAAGATGGCCAGTTTCTTTCGGTATCTGAGCAAGCAAACGACCAAGTGCTTAGATCCATGCTGCATTTAAAATTTGTTAGTCATTGCTAATCAAAACTCCTTGGTGATTGTTAAGCTGAATAATGATACACTTTTCTTTAGTCGTCGCTAATTAAAATTCATTAGTCATTGCCAAGTAAAACTTCCTAGTCATTGGTAATTAAAATTCTTAGGTCATTGTTAAACTGAACAGCAATAGAGTTGTCGTTTCGATTGTTCTTCAGGCAATGCAAAGTGCCAGATGATTAAGTTTATGATTGATAACTTCAATAGCATGCCTTTACTTGATAGATTGAGGATTTTACTTATGTTTATCTACATATCAGGCGAAAAGTGTATGATGAGTATAACGATGAAGAAGTTCAGCTGACTAGTGAAGAAATTGACATGATAAGAAGAATTCGTCAAGGGAGAATTCCTCACGCTGAAGTGAATCCTCATGAGGTATTGATTTGTTGAAAAAGGTTATTTGTTTTGCTTTTATATATATACAAAATTTGAAGGTGACCATATCCCTGATTTATGAAGTCTTGTCAGTATTGTGCATTTGGAGGAACCTTTTTGGCTTTCAAGGTTGTTGATGTTGCAGTTCTTTTGAATTGTAGTCATATGTAGATTGGTTTACCTGGGAAGATAAAGGACATCCTTTATCAAGTGCTCCCGAGCCCAAGCGTCGATTTATTCCTTCAAAATGGGAAGCTAAAAAGGTATTGTTTGAAGTTTGAAGTTGCTAAGAAAGAAAAAATATCAATATATTTCCTCACGTTTTATTGATGTTTATTGAAATTAATGGTTATCAATGGCAAACTTTATAAGGTGGAGATTTATATGCAGGTTGTGAAGCTTGTTCGTGCACTGAGAAAGGGATGGCTCAAGTTGGAAACTCCAAAGGAAAAACCTCGATTTTATATGCTCTGGGGTGATGATCTTCGAATAACTGAGAATACAGCAAATGGGTTGGCTTATGTTCCTGCTCCAAAAACCAAACTACCTGGTAGGTTACTGTGTCTACGTACTGACATGCACTTACAGTTATACTTTTGGTCTATGTGAATCTAAGTAGTTGGGATCTTGATGCACATGTGGATTTTGGTCAAAATCAGTGACTTAGGCGGTCATTTATACAGAAGAGCTAAGCTAGTCTCACATTTTCTCTGTCTAGATTGCAGAATAATATTTGCACCAAACTGAACATAGGAGTCAATTTGTTCAATTGGATTTTTCTGTGCTCGTTTGGTGTCTTTAGCTCATAAAGTTTGAATTAGGGTTTCCAAGCTTACAGCTGTAGTTGTATTTCTAGAAGGAAGGAGATATTCCCCATGAGGCCATAGGCTTTGTTCACAGTTTTGTGCACTCACGGTACCTCTCATTTGCTTTTAAAAACCCTAAATCAAAGCTGGGATGAAGGCTTTGTGTGTGTGCCTCTGGAGATATGCATCTGATCAATAATGTATGTTCCCATTTTTGCTTAAAACCTGTTAGGAGTCAGTTTCTTTAAGCTTGTGAATCAAGGAAGGGGCTGGTTGAAGTTCTGTATATGTTTGCAATGTTCAGTAGTTTAGCTAATGAACCGAGTCCCTGTTACCTGAATGAAGTGCGGGCACGATCAACCAACAGGATAATGACATGGCATTCTCCTGTTCCACCTTCCCTGGAAACTTTTTCAATCCTGGAGGTCCAAATATCCCAGTTGCCTGACTTGGAAAGCTGGTTTGGGAAGGCAAGTAACTATTCAAGAAGCCATTTGATATAGAGTTGCTTGCTTCATGATCTTGGGGCCCCTGAGAGAAAGAATCTGAGTGTTGCAACTGCATATGGACAAATCAGTCACTATCTAAAATCCATCCGAGTATCTAAATATTTGCCCATATTATCAAATACAAATGAATGGCTGAAAAGATCAAATGCTAATGGAAGCCTTGCAAAATTATATGAGCAAAGAGCTTTGAGTACGTTGAGTCACCCTCTTATATGAATAAACTTGTCAACAGTACCATTAGAACTGCTGGTGTGTCGATCTTTGTTGTAAGCTGGGCGTTCGATTGACTTTGTTATGTAGACAATGACTCCCTTAAAGAAATGCTAGAGCTCATTGATGAATATCTTGGGTTGCCACAAATAGAGGGTATTGGATTGCAAATTTTCTCAATGTTAGAAGTGATGGCTCTTAGATGCATGAATTCCGATTATTTTTAACTTTATAGTGGCTAGTTGGTCGGTCATATGAGTTTTAGTTTAGTGCTTGAACAGTTAATGGGCATTTCAGGTGTAGGATTTAGTGGCTGCAAATGTTCATACAATAGTAGGAAAATTTTCTGGAAACAAGGGCTGTTGTTTACCTAGCAGAGTCACGAGCATGATCGAAGACTGTTATGAGGTTGTTATGCGTTCTCTATCAAGAGCTTGCTTTTGGTTTAAGGGTTGGGGTTTGTGCTTGGATAAGGGTCGCACTCTTGATAAACAAGTACTACTTACGTGTGAGTATAATATTTGAATGCCCAACTTCAAATCAAAGGAATCATAATATCTTTATGGAGAAGTACAAATTCACGGACCACAACACTTGCAACTTAAGATTCAAGTAGTTGCTATACCCTCTTTTACCTGCACAAACGTATTCCAGCTACCAAAGTAACTTATTATACCACTAATGTAACCTTCGATATCAATCACATAATTTTTTGCATGAGTACAACCTGCTGTTCTCAATATGTACCATCCGGTATTTTGATAGAGCAGTTTCTGCATGACTTACAAGTTTCTTTGTACAAGGGGTTGCTAAGTGAAAGGAAGTAATCTGTTTTTTCTTGCTTTCTTATATTGAACACTCGAAGATTGAAGCTTTGAGGATGGTGGGATGAGTTTGATTTTATTTTTCGTATCAGCGTCCTGTCTGTTGGTGTGCTTGTACATTTCATCAGGTATCAAGAAAGACTCTGTCACCGAAGCTATTTAAGACCTTGTTGTCATCTTCATTCTGGCAGGACATGAAGAGTCCTATAATCCTCCTTTTGAGTACATACCGACTCAGGAGGAAGTAAATTCTTATCAACTTATGTATGAAGAAGATCGACCGAAATTTTTGCCAAGGAAGTAGGTCTTTATGCATTTGCTGAAGGCCTTTGTTATATGATGCTATACAGTTGAGTAGGTGAACAGTATGATTAGTCATTTTTGTACCATCAATCTTTTAAGTTGACACACCTAGGGTTGTACTTCACATCCAATAACCATTCTGCAATTCTAGGTTTGATTCGCTTCGCATGGTTCCTGCTTATGCTGATTTCATCAAGGAAAGGTTTGAACGATGTTTGGACCTGTACTTATGCCCTCGTTCACGAAAGAAACGTGTAAGTTTATATCTAGTGCAATTTTTTTCTTAGATTTAACTATGTTTATGAAGTGGAGCTCTGAATTTTGGTGTCTCATGAATTTTTCAGATTAATATTGATCCAGAGATACTTGTACCCAAGTTGCCAAAGCCCAAAGACCTTCAGCCTTTTCCCACGGTTTGCTTTTTAGAGTATCGCGGGCATGTTGGAGCTATTTGTTCAATATCTACAGAGCCGTCCGGACAGTGGCTTGTTTCGGGTATGAAAATCTCAAGGATCACAACACAATGTGGATTCTTTGTTCGTTCATAATAGAGCTTTTGTTTTTTGTATTCTAAATTATTGTTTGAGTATGAATCCTATGTTGCATGGAAACTTTTTGTAAGCTTTACCTTATGACATCATTGACTTCTCATATTATATTTGTATATTCCATTCTTTCAGGTACATGTATATGGTTTATAAAGGTGATGAGATTCAAATTTCTGGTTGCAAAAATTGTCTTAATTATGTACACTGTGCTGTAAAATGCTCCTCATAAGATGTTAGAGGTAACCTGTGTAGATTTTCCTGGATGAGTATACTTTATAGTTTTGGCATACTGAAATCACCTAAGCTTTTGTGCGTGAGTTACATGAGTACCTAAATACTGTAGACTGAACTTGGTATACATACCCTAGAAGCTATAGATAGACAATGGAAAGCCAGTTAATGGTTTGTTGGAGGAGGATGTGATTATGGGAGTATTAGAAGGTACATAAGATTAATGAATTCTTCTCAAGTGTGTACCAAGCATAAGAAAGAAACGGCCATATACTATATGTATTAATGCAGTTAGAAAAGTGAGGCTATGTAGTGTAAAGCAGAGCTTGCCAATAGCCCCCTGCGAAACAACTATCTAGGTATGTTTCAACTATCTACAATGATAGCATCAATTAAAGTCCTAAGGTACTTGTTTAAAAAATGTGGTGATGGTGGATGATTATGTCATAATACTTGCTGAACATAATGCCCTTGGGGCATGAAGTTGGACTCTCAAGGCTGCCATGATTGGAGGTTGACAACTCCTTCTCTGGTTTCGGTGTCTAGATGAGATAGTTGCCTTTGACTCGGACTCTTATATGGGGATGAAGCTTGGAGAAAAAGGTGGTATTACAAGGTTGCATGCTTGTCTGTTGGACTTGAGCAGGTGCTGTGGGCTTTTGGCAAATATCTTTCCTTTGCTGAAACATCTCTTGTATAATCAAGGGCACACATCTATCGTATGATATTAATGAGCAGAGAGTGATTGGCTGATTACGAAAGAGACAATGATGCCTTTCTCTGATCTCATAGTAAATAGGGCATCAAAAGACAAATTGTTCCTTTATCTCAACTCCCGTTATTTTGGTGCAGTTTATTCTATCGAAGGGTGGATGGTGCATGCATGTGCTTATGCCAACATGTTTGCTACTCTAGCGTCAAGATGTAGGTCTGCAACGGTTGAAGATAGGCTGTGATGGTATGGGACGCCGTGATCGATTGGAGAGTTGAGCTTGCTTGATTTGGTGTCTATAGCTCCGTGGGTGAGACAACAATGTCTCTATGGATGGGCAGTAGTCCAGCATTTGTCACCAAATCCTGATCTTGTGTTAACCTTTCTTTAGTCGACTTTGACGATGGGAATTGATAATAGCCTCCTAGATATTCCTATTTCGGAATTTGCTCTACTCACTACTCCATATACCATATGAAACCCCGTTGGACAATAAAGCAAGTTTTGTCACCTCCGCTCTCCAGCTAATTGCCCATGAGACAAGGTATGACGAGGAATGTCGGTTGCTCTACCTACCTCCATATCATCCAGGTTCGCATCCTCTCTCCATCTTCTTTGCAAGGCGAAGCATTAATATCGCCCTATTACGATGTAAGAAGGAAGCCTATATGGTAGCCAAAAACAAGAGATTTCTAGAACTCTTGCACAACTTGCCATCTTGTGCACATACCAGGAAGGCTTAGATCATGATCTTTAACATTTTTGGGCCCAATATGCACCGACAAAGCTTTACTTTGGATGACCAGCCTTTGGAGATTGCATCCTCTTATACATATTTGGGCACACTTTTCACAGGTCCTATTTTTAGCATGAGATAGGCTGTGGCAGCTACGGTGAGGAGGGGTCATGCGTCCTTGGTTAGTCTTCATCGTTTCTGTTTCAGGAAGTATATTTGGGATGCTTTGAGTACAAACAGGCTATTTGATACTATGGTCTCACCTACTGCTCTGTATGCTACAGAGGTTTGGTGTATAGGGGCTTTTGAGTTATAGTGGGCAATGTCTCTCGTTTATGAGTCTGATGTCCCATTCCATGATTGACATCGTGATCAAAGGCAACGCTTAATACTGCGATTGAGAGCTGTTCAGAGACCTCGGAGACGATGACCCCCTCCATCTTCAGCACCACCTGCAGTCTCGAGGGCATCTATCCTTTCTTATTTTAGTAGAGTTCCAACTCTACTAGGACCTGTTTGTTATTTGACTTTTATATATGTACAGATCATGGCACTGACTAGTATATCGTTGTTTCATGGTATCATTCACAGTATTTGCTCATTTGCAAAGATCTTTTTTAGTTTCTAAGTTCTTTTAGACTAATTAAGACAATCATAGACTAGTTTTCATTTGAGTTTTGTTTTTTGGTAACATATTTTTATGCTTCTACATAGACTATCACACTTGGCATGTACTATTTAGTCTTTTATACTTTTTAGAGTTCATGGACAATAAAGATCTCTCTCTCTCTCTCTCTCTCTCTCTCTCCATCTTAATGTCATCCAAAGTTGTACATTCTCTCATCTTTGTGACACACAATCTCGTGGTGCCCTCGCCATGAGAAGGTGGCTTACGAGGGTAAGAGACTTATTGACCTTCTATATTGCTTTTCATAGATGCCTTTTAATGTGAGTTCTCCCATGTGCCCTGCTCCACCTCTAAAGAATTTATATGCCTGGACCAAATAGGCCACACTTATGCATAAGCCGTTACCCCCTCGCATTACTGTCTTACACGAATGCACAAACTTTTCCTTGATCATCTCCTTTATGGTACGTGAGGCTATCTATAAGCCCACAAATTGAGCCCATGACTTTGATGACCTTGCGTCTGAGCTTCTCATCCATGCAGGTGATATTCTATCCACTATGCTTGCTACCCTCCTCAACACTGCCATGATTTATAGTTCCCTCCACCCCAGTATACCAATCACCACCATTAGATCCACAAAAGTGTTGTCCCCAAGAAACCATAGAATTATTGCATCATCATGATTGGACATGTTATGGATATGCTCTATATTACCATTTCATAGGAGACAATGAGTTGTGAGGCTGAGGATAAACGATTGCATGCATTGGGACAGGCGGGCTTCAGGGCACATTATTTCATATCGGAACATGTCTTCACTCTTAGAACACTCATCGAGGAGGCAAAATATATGAGGTAGAGAGTTTGTTGTTACTTTTAGGTGGGCTTTTGACTCAATACCCAGTCATATGCTCATTGAGAGGCTTGGAGACATTGGTTTATCTTCGGACATTGTGCTGGCTGTCATGGCACTATATGAGAGTTTTGGGGTCTTTCGGGGTAGAGGATGGCTTGTCTCGATAGATTGGTAGTACTTTTAGAATGAAGCAAAATTGCTTCCTCTCTCTCTCTCTCTCTCTCTCTCTGATGAATTAGAGCAGGTTATTCATGAGGATGGTGGACACGGTTGCCAATTGTGTGCTGTACTGATCTCTAGTTTACTATGTGCTGATGATGTGGTTTTGTTCCCCCTAACTAGAGAGGGATTACAATGTCAGCTTATTACGTTGCACTCCTTTTGTATCGCTTTGTGGGTTTGAGGTTAACTTCAACAAGACCAAGATTATGGTCTTCAATACATCTATATCCTTTATGCAATGACATTTTTTTCACACTGGATGGTCATCCTTTGGAGATAGTCTCGTCTTATGCATTCTTAGTGGTACTTTTGATAGTTCCTATTTTTAGTAGGACTTGCAGCTACTTGTCAATCGTGGAAAGGGCAATCTTTGCTACTCAGCTTAGAGTAGCTTTGTTTTAAGCAGCTCAGACTGAGTTATAAATGCACTCAAAAGGCCCTTTTAAAACTAGCTGAGAAATCAAATAAAGAGAAGACCAAGCGGGACCAAACTACCAGGAAACTAAACTGGAAATAGATATTTGACCACTGAGTACAGTTAAGATTTTAATAGCATACAGTCATTGTTAGAGTAAGTTAATGGGAACACTTTGATTCAGTAGTGGGGGTCGGACACTTTCATCGTGACCTTGCAACCTGCTTAGCTGTATTTGACAATGTGTGTTCAATATCCTCTTCTACTGCTGATTGATGCTGTAAGTAGTGTCAGTGAGCTGGTGTTTCAAAAAGGAGATAAACGGATATCTGGGTTTACTATGAGTTTTGCAAATGAGAATCAAGCATTTTTGATGTTCTATATATTGTCTAGGACCTTAGGATGTGTTGCAGTGATAAAGATGGCGTCTTTATTTTGGTTTTGCAGCTCTAATTTCTTAAACTAGGAATTAGATTGAGGCCTATTATAAACCTTGTCTATTTCAATGGTTAGGGTGCCTTGTCTTCAATCAGATGGCAAATGATGAGAACATTATGGGATGGTTGAATGCATTGCAGCATTTGACCAGATGATTTCCTAAAAGTAGTTTGATGCCATTTTTTTAATCAGTTTCTAACATATTTTACTTAGTTTTGTTTCAATGTTTCGGGTGCCTTGTTTTCAATCAGGTGGCAAGTGATGAGAAAATTATGGGATGGTTGAAGGCGTTGCAGCCAAAATCAGACGATTTCCTAAAAGTAGTTTGATGCCATTTGTTATTTTAGTTTCTTACATGCTGTACTTAGATCAGTTTAGATTTGTGTAATATTTTTTTCCTCTGCTTAAGAGGCATGAAGCTCACACCTAAATTTTGCCATCTAATGGCTACTTATGAACTTGTCAAAAGTCTCAAGTTCTGAGCTTGTCTCTTATGTTCAGGAGGATTGTTCCCCACTTATACCGCTACGTATGTTAGTGAGCTATGTAGTCAGGAAACATAAGAATGCTTTGCTTACGTTTTCATCTTACATTTCTCTCCGTAGTTCAAATTGCAAATTCATTGCTGTTACTAACACCCACAGTTGGCTGCAGCTTCCTATGATGGCACAGTTCGACTTTGGGAAGTTCAAACAGGCCGCTGCTGCAGAGTGTGGAATATGAATGGTCGTGTGCACCATGTTTCCTGGAATCCAAATCCTCAACTTTCAATCATAGCAGTTTCTGTGTAAGTTGGTTAGATTTTTCCATGCTCTGATGTGTGGCTAGTGACTGTTCATTCAGCTACATTTAAGAGTTCATGTCTTGCTTTCAACAAGTATGATAAAGATATTGCATTTTGCCAAAAGTGGACTATAAGCATAAAGTTAAACATCTCTGTCCTATTAAGAACTACCATTACGATCTTATTTCTTTTTAGAATTATAAATTTGAGGATTGTTTATATTTTGTATAAACTACCACCTTGGTTAAAAAGGGAAGTTTATTTGCAACGGTATTTTTTTTCTGAGTAACGTCTATTTAGTAGTAAATTTTGCGGTATCGATTTGTTTGTGAACTTTGATTTCCCTTTGTGTCAATAAATTAAGATTGGGGAAAATGGAAGCAAAACTCAAGGTATTTTTTCAATCAAGTACTACTCCCATCAGGCCACGGGAAAAGGCAGCTTCTCCTGATTTAGCAAGCAATTCCTTTTATCCTCTGCCACCTATGTGAGCTTTTGATTCCATATTAATCTCTTGTGAAAATTCTTCAGCTCAAGAGAGAGCCTAGTTTAGCTTCCAAGCTATTGAGGGGATGGGACCGTGAGTGGGCATGGGGGCATTAGGTGGCACATATTGAGCGGTTCAAATTAGGCGTAGGAGAATGCCGGTCGGTAAAATTTCAGGTGGAGAGAGAGAAAGAAAGAACTTTATTAATGTCCTTTGAGATACCCTAAGGTACATAGGACTAAGAAAAGGTACATGTCAACTGTGCAAACATAGGAGCTTAAAGCTCGATAATCCAAAAGAATTAATAACTGCAAACAAATGCTATATATAGGCTGTATGAAAAGTGTGCCTGGCCCAGTCAGGTCCATTGGGCTGGTCATACATCATGATGTCCCGCAACCTGAAGAAAGAGTGTATGGTATGCTGTGATGGTACCACTGGATATGTTGCTCTCCTCTGTCGCCAGCTTGTTTGTCGAAGTTTCCGTTGCCGTAAACCTCTAGACTGTGCTCTGGTAGCAGGCTCTCTATCTGGGTGTCGACACTGTCTCTGCTGCCTGTGTCTAGAAACATCAGGAATCTCAGCCTCTCCTCCGAATCACTGCTCACCTTGGATCTCAGACGCCGGCAGAGATATGGTACTCCACAATGCTCAGTTGGACCAAGGATGGTGTGTCTATAGAAAGTCTCCTCATCCACATGTCGGACATCTCATCAACATATAGTCCAAAGAGTGTAGGTGAGAGTGGACATCCCTGTTTAACCCCAATATTACTCCTCAACCTCGGGTGATAGGACTCCTGATAGTCTGACCTGACCAATAACCCGCCGGTATAATGACACTATTGCATGTATGGTATCCTTCTAGAATCCTCGATCCCGAAGCCGCTGTATCAATAGAT
>MU832055.1:0-89686 GCA_029204225.1 Diphasiastrum complanatum | reverse complement strand
GGAACTGGTTCTGGAGTCTGTAACTGTCTGCCCTGGACTGAGTTCCAAATAGTAGAGAAGAATGCATCATGCTGGCACTTCCCTCTCAAGGACTCGAGTAACTCATTACGAATCTAAGTAAAACTCAGCTCGTTTATCATAGGCATTCTGCTAAGGGCATCTCCTACTATATTGAATTTCCCCCGTCTATATCTGATAGACATATCAAACTCTTGCATCAACTCTGCCCAACGAGCTTTCCGACCTCTAAGCTCAGGTTGATTGCAAAGGTATCTGAGACTTTCATGGTCTGTCAGGACCTCAAAGTTGGCACCATACAAATATTGCCTCCAAGTCTTAAGGGCATGGACTATAGAAAAGAGTTCTTTTCCATAGGTACTGTACCTAGTCTGAGCTGGCTCAAGTTTTTTTACTCTCGAACGCAACCGGTCGTCACCCTGAGTTAGCACAGCACCAACTGCAAAGTTGCTAGCATCTGTTTCGACCACAAATGGCTGATTGGGGTCGATGACTTTTAAAATTGGTGCTGTAGCTAAGGCTGTTTTGAGAGCATCAAAGCTCTCCTGCTGTGCGGACTCCCAAATGAACTCCTTTCCCTTCCCCTTAAGAAGATTTGTCATGAGAACTGCTATCTGAGCATATTCCCTGACAAATCGTCTGTAATATCCTGCCAAACCAAGAAAGATTTGAAGTTCTAAAATATTCTGAGGTCTCAGCCAACTGAGTATGGCTTTAACCTTATTCGGGTCCATCTTAATCCCATCTGAAGAGATAATGTGACCCAAATATGCTACTTCTTCAACGAAGAATTCACACTTGGATTGTTTAGCATAGAGCTTATGCTTTCTGAGCAGTCGAAACACCTTTCTGAGGTGTTTTAGATGCTCCTTCCTTGTTTTGCTGTAAACGAGGATGTCATCTAAAAATCCGACTACAAACTTACCCAAGTATGGTCTGAGGACACTGTTCATCATGGTCATAAAGGTAGCTGGAGCATTTGTGAGCCCAAATGGCATCACCTTAAACTCATAATGACCGTGACGAGTCCTAAAAGCTGTTTTCGGGACATCTTCCGATTTTATACGGACTTGATGATATCCCGATCTGAGGTCTATTTTACTGAAAAACTTAGCCCCGTCGAGTTGATCAAACAACTCGTCTGCCCGAGGCATAGGATATTTATTCTTAATTGTGACTTTATTGAGGGCTCTGTAATCTACGCAAAGACGCATAGACCCCTCCTTCTTTTTTCACCAATAGGATTGGTGAGGCCCATGGTGAACTACTGGTCTGAATTTGGCCTTTCCCAAGATAATCTGTTAACTACCTAGTTATTTCTTCATCCTCTGTTTGGCTGACCCGATACGGAAATTTAGAAACAGGTGCTGTACTCGGTACTAGGTTTATTACATGATCTACCTGCTAGGTGGCAAACCATGTGGCAAATCTTCGGGAAAAACATCTTTAAATTTAGACAATAAAGTTTCTAATTTACTGATTTTTTGCTGTATAGAACTAGAAATAGAAACTTCAGGAATAAACTGAAAGTCACATAAGAATACTTGATGGTCGTCGTCTCCGATTAGCTGACAGAGCTCTGAACTGCAGACCATAGGGCTGTTGGGAACATCATGCTCCCCATGCAACTGGATCTCTCGGCCTTTATGCTGAAAGCTGAGGGTGTTCTCCTGATAATTTATGTGGAGGGAAGGTCCTAAACTGTAGAGCCAATCTCTCCCGAGAACAATGTTTGTGCGATCCAGGTGCATTATCTGAAAGTTTATTTCATCTTGGTACCCCTGAATACCAAGATTTAAGTTACTTACCATAGTTTCTCAGATTTTCTTATCTTCACCCTTAGCTAGTGAAACTATGTACCTATGCTGACCAGGTACTTCTGGAAGTTTAAGTTTTTTAACCAGGGTGTAGTTGATGAAATTATGGGTTGCCCCATCATCAACCATAACTCTTACTGACTGGTTATCAACTTTCCCGTGCATACGTACTAGGTCATGTGGCCCAAAGTTGAAGGGTCTCGCTAGCATTGCAGAGGTCAGCTGGCAATAGTGTTCATGATCTTCATGATACACTTTGATCTCGGAAGCTGCCGAGTCACTGGGGAAACTTACAGTCTGAACAAGATGAACTTGTTTCTTATCTTTTTTATCTTTCTTAGTGAAAGGCCCCTTGGGACACTGTCTGACTGTGTGTCCCTTGCCCATACACACAAAGCACAAACGTTCTTGTTTGGCTTTCTCAAAATATTCTGGTTTTAAGGGATGTATGAGTGAAGGGCGTTTCTGAGAAGCTTCACCTTTAATTTTATCTTCTTTCTTTCTTTTCAAAAATTTCTTTTTAAATTGATAGTCTTTCTAAGGAGGCTTCTTAGAAAGGGGCTGTTGGCTCGCCCTCGTCCTACCCACTGAATCATGATAGATTTGAGCATATCTGAGAGCTTGCTCAAGGGTAGTAGGCGAGTTTCTCTGGACCTCTACTTTATATTCATCTTTGAGGCCTCGGACAAACCCTTTGATTTTTTGATAATCATCCATATTTTTAATTTCTTAAATTGCCTCTCGGTACTGCGAGATATATTGGATTAGGGACTTGTCCATTACTGTTCTTTCCCAGGCTTTCCAGGCTCTATCAAGTTCATTCTCTGGTAGGAATTCTCTTAGGAAAGCTTCTTCAAAGGCTTTCCATGACCGGGGAGTCTGCCCAGTCTCTTGGAGATTTAACCACCACTTATAGGCCATGGGCCCTAAGGAAAGACTGGTTTCAATTGCTTGCACATGGTCAGGGGTTTGTTTAAGAGCATGAATGTTCTTCCATTTGCTGAGGAAGGTTTGTAGAATATCTGCATTTCTATCCTTCTCTTCCCTAATAAAAGTAGGAGGCTTTAAATCTTTAAAAGCACTGGGGTGAGACCGCAAAGTCTCACCCGAAACTGATGGAAGTGGAGAAGGGGACAACTGAGAAGTGGAGGGAAGGCTTCCTTTTGCGGAACTCAAAATCAAACCTTTGAGTTCAGCGAACGAGTCATCCACACTGGACTTGAAATTGGCTAATGCCAACTTCAGTTCATCCATTTCTGTTACCAAGTGGAGAAACTGCTCCTTGGTAACCAATTCGTCGAGTTCTTCGGCGAACTGTTCCTGTTCTTCCATTTCCATAGGTTCTTTCCGTTTACTATAAGCCAAGGCTTCTGTTTCAAGTTCGTCGATGCCTCTCTCCGGGGGTTGATCAGGTCCCTGAGTGGTCATTTTCAGAACTGAAAGAGAGGTACCTTAACTTCTGAAAAAAAAAGTCAGAAAGACTAATTTACAACTGTACAAAGAAAGGAAAGAAAACTTAGCTGAGAACTATACTTCCATAGAGAGAATCAAGGAAAGCCCTCTCAGCTCTTCCTCAACTGCTTTCAGACCTGCTGTCCGGAAAAAATCAGAGATCAGGGTACCAAAAAGCAAATAAACTTCTGATTTGTCTTAACCCCTTCCCTCGCTATCTGAGGTGTGCTCTTTTTGCTCCAAATTTTCCAATTTAGAACTCGAAATCAGTTGCAAAATTCTGGTTTCTGCCAAGGACCTCCCTCGCTGCCAGGGTAGCGGTCTATCTGTCTCCAAAACTCAGATTTGAAGAGTTGAAACTGTGGGACACTTCTGATTGGATCTTTGAAGACCCTCGCTATCGGCTTTTCAGAATTGTGGCTCCAAAAAAAAATGGAATTTGGCGCCTAACATTCCTGGGAATTCCTGATTTTGGTTGTGCTCCCCCCTCGCTGTCAGGCAAGCAGCCTTCCTGCTCGAAATCCTTCCGATTTGAGGCCCACCACTGTTCCAAAATGTCAGATTGAATGAGTACCCACAGCGCTGGACATGTACAATCCTTTCTTTCCAGAATCCGCTCAGATCTTAGCAAGTTACTCCTGGAAATCGGAACTAGATCACTAAAATTGCGGCAATGGATCTATGCTACAGCACAGCTCTGATTTCCGCTCAGATGGCTTGAGATTATACTGAAATTTCCAAGTTAGATAGCTGTCTCTACAACGATTTAGAATCTCCAAGAATTTTCCCCTCTGATAGCTTTTTCTACTGCTGCTACTAAGCTCCCAAAGATGGAGATGGCTCTGATACCAGTGTAATAGATCCTAACACCACAGTAGGGCAAACACTAACTGATCCACCCAACCTTGCCTACTCCCTGATATAGAGTAAGCCCCTCCTAGCCCAGTGTGAGGACTGATAGCATGCAACTGCCAAGTGTCGGCCACGTGTCACTGACGTGGCCGACTGCATGTTGGGACCCAACTGGGGGCCCTGTCCTGTTGACAGGGTCCCTAGACTGTGTTAGGCCCGCCATGGCTATGGACCGTGCTGGGGCACACTCCTCACATTGTCTTGCCCTATTGGTCGTGTACGCTGGACACGACCCTGATTGTGGTATCTGACCTATTTGTGTTCTCTAGGGTTCAGCACTGGTCACGAGCTCGTAACACCAGGGCAAGGAGGGTGGACCCGGATTAGGTCCTATGGCGGGGTGGAACGTATATCGTTCGGTCTCTTGTGGTTAACCGACACTTGGAGGTTTGCAGTAAGTAGAGTTGTAACAGAGCTCAAGTCAAGGAGGCTAGGCCAAAACAAGCTCCTCAACCATGAGACTGGAACCTTTACACCCCCCCCATTTTCCTTCCCTTTTGGCCTTGCTAAGTGGTGGACCTTATGGGCTCCACCTAGCAAGCATATGGCCCCTAAGACAAGTGGCAATCTTTAGGGCACCACCTACCCTCAATCCTTATGGGCACCACCTATCCTCAATTCACATGGCTACCATCCTCCCTATGCCACCTCACCCAAGGGTCACCACCCCACTAACACCTCTAATCACCTCCCTTAACCTCATGGCCTTATGGCCCCAAGAAACTCCTAGAACTAGTTCCCCTAAGGCTCATCCTTAGGCTTGGGAGGAGGAGAAGGTACGATTGTACGTTCATGAGGAGGTGGAGGAAAACAAATTCAATTTTCCTCTCTTAAGGTTGTGTGAATGTTTTTGTTGTAAATTTTTTGGTAATTGCAGGTGGCAAAAGGGAAAGGGGATGGAAAAGGCTCAAGAAAAGGCTATCGGAGGTGGAGAGCTACACCCCAAAAGCCTATACTTGTCGTAGGTACAGCCTATGGTACCTCTTCCAATCCCTCCCCCTCTTTCTTTTAATTCAAAGCTTAAAAAATTATGTTTTGTTTACACAGCTCAAATAATAAGCTTTTTATAAGTTAGAGCTTAAGTTTAAAAAAACTTGAGTGAAAAAGATTTAAGCTTTAAAAGCTTATAACCTTAGCTTAAAACTTATTCTTATAAGCACAAGCTTTTGAACTAAGCTTGATGTTTAAAAAAGTTTGTTTAAACTTTTAGAAGTACTTCTTTAAAGAAGCTTTGACCAGCTTCTAAAGTACTTTTTCAAAAGGGGGATTGTGAAGATGCTTCCCACCTCTTATTCAGCAGAACTCAAGAACTTGAGGCGGGCGTGCCTACGCCCACCCCTCCCCCTCCCAGCCGTACAGGCTTCCTAGGGGAGCGTGCCTATAAAGTCCCTCACCAAGGATTCAATAACCAAGGACAAAGCAACACAAGGGAAACGGATGGTGGACAAACCAACTCAACCAAACTTACGTATCTAGCCTCCAAGCTATGGATCAATCCCTCACAAGGGATAGAGGAATCACACCAGCAGCATGTAGCTACTAATCATCAAATCAAGCATACACTAGTGAGAGTCCAATGGGTATACTTTATACCCTCCAAGGCCCATGCACCAGTAGTAGTGCACTGTGACATCTCACTAGACACCTTTGCAGCCTAGCTAGGCCGTGTCATCCAGTTCCCCTATGACTCATTCATAGACCCATAATAATCCACCACCATGAGTGTAGGCCTCCAGCCAGTAACTAACGAGATAATCAATATGAGATCAGACGTGGGCATGACAGCGCCGTTGCACGTGTAGGCCATCTCGAGGACCGTGCCACACCAGGCGCCGCACAGGCGTGGGTGTCCGCAAATTTTTTTTTTCTTTTTTCAATTTTCACAAAAAAAAATCAGGCAAATTCACAATCATGAATTTCCATTGTCCATGTTCCAACAACTTACAAGGAAGTTGTAACTAAGTACTAAGTTGAAACTTGTCAAGCAAGTTGCAACAATATTGAACAAATTACAAATTTGAAAGTTGCAATAGATAGTTGTGATTCGTGATGCAGAAGTTTAAGTTGTAGGTTATAGTTTGAACTTTGTACATTGTAAGTCGTAACAAACTTTTACAACTTTTAAGAATCAAGAATCAAGTTTCAATTGTAATTGTATACTTGAACAACATTCTCTGGTCCCATCTCCACAATGGCCTCTTGGATATGGCAAAACATATACTCGCCAGTGATTGATGTGCTTGCCTCGAAGGTGTCGATGGCTCCTGATCGATGGAGGCTCGCTCGTCAGGAAGTCATCTCCTATGCAAATGATCCATGCTGGGACCCTCCAACTCCAAACCAATCCTGGAAATGGCTCTCATCATCTCCCTCCATGCAATGGTCGCATCAAGGTGAAAGGGGAGGTTACGTGCATAAAAGCACCTCCTAACAATAATCTCAGCCAATTTCTTGTTTGATTGCATCCAAGAGGCCATAGAATAGTCCTTGCCTCTATCCTGTCCTCGACCAAGGGCTCTACCCTCGATGGTGCACGATTTATAGATGGTGCTCTAGAGTACTGCTAGGTCCTGCTCTTGTGTCACCATGAGTCCCAAGACTCTCAACATCTCCAGGAAATTGAGAGGAACCAGGCTCATCAACTGCAAAAGAGTGTCGCGATCTGGAAGGCTGTGGCCGCTCTGCTGATTAAAAAGCTATAACTCAAAATTTATAGCACATGTTGCAGGTAGCAGTTTCCAATTACATAAAATACTCACGAATTTGGAAATTGGAATGTTCAGTGAATCGTGATTTACATTCATAAGGGGCAATTGAAAGAGATTAGAATGATGAACCAAATAGTAAGCTTCATTTTTCAAACCTTAAACTTTTGACCTTAAATATGCGACAACGTACAACAATATTCAAATTCCATCATACATGTTCCAAATTCCAAATTTCAAAATAATTAATTTAAATAGATTATGGGATTCAAGAGTCAGGAGAGCCACCTATGTGGGCATCAAAGGGCGAGCCTCCTTCGAGGGACTCGAAGGAAGGCGGGGGGCATGTAGGAGCTCTTGTAATGACTCTGGTGCCTATGTGCAACCCGCAATCTCATGTCCTCGTAAGGTAGCAGGTGGGCCTTTATCCGAGCAAGGCTAGGTGTGTATCTAACATCGTAATACCTATCATGATTCATTTGCACAAAATAGGTCAAGACTCCAGATTCAAGGTTGCACTTTGGAGAGTCAAGATTCAAGCCTCAATGGGGACCTTCTCTCACTGACAACTATACTATATATGATGTACTATCCTCTATGTAGTCTACTGAATGTTTAGTGTTCACAACTACAACTTATAGGTGATTATTGATAGAAAATTGGAAGTTGAAACTTGAAACTGACTATTATCGTTTACGATTTAAACTTCACCTGTGGGTCCACCGCTTTGTGCCCAATGTGCCATAGTTTGCTTTGATTGTCACATGATCCCATGCGGGATCCCTAACCTTTAGCATCGTAAGGCTAGTCCTAATTCCTATCTAATACTGCTACCTAATACCTAATTCCTAGCAATAATCACACTATACGTATTGCCTATAGGCTATTACCTATATTTAATATAATATATTATCTTTCAAAATTCACTCCCCAACCTTGAACCTACTTACTACTTACTAGAACTTTTAACACACTCCCTATTCTCAAGTTTCAACTTTGAACTTTCATGAATGATGGCTCAAGCCTCACACTCCTGAATTCTAACTAGTAATGAAATTATGAATGCCACTAAGCTCTCTCCATCTCCCTCACACTCATACTCTCTCTCTTCTACACACACACACACCCTCTCCGTCTCACTCCCTCTCAAGAGTCACTCCTACCAAATTCCAATCATGATTGATCATTTTATAAATGCTCCTCTCAAGTTTCAACTCTCAATGGCAAAATCTAAACCGAATGGCAAAAAGCCCCCTCTCTTCTAAGCTCTTCTCTCACTACCTAGTACTTTCGCTTCTCTCACTCCCTCTCCTCTTCTCCCTTCATCTCTCTTCCCCAAAAACTCTCCAAAATCTTTTTTGGAGACCCTCGGGCCCGGCCGCGAAGAAGCCAAATTTTTTTTAGCAGACAGTGGTTCCAACCGCGATTCGAGCAAACATTGAGTCTGCCCTTGCCTCTGCCGCTGCCTATAGGTCTACCAAGGCCTCGCTGGGCCGCTGCTCCCTCTGCCTATGATACTGTTGTCTTTGGTTCAACATGGAAATCCATCAAGTGGACTCTACGCCCCCACTTCTGTGTATAGGTGATGCAGGCTCGGACTGTGTCCCGACATCGGGATCAACCCATCCCATGTCCATCTCCATCTCCATCTCATCGTCCAAGGCCTCATGCTCCTCCTCATCATCCAACTCCTCCTTAGCCTCATCCCCACCCTCCTCTCCTACATCCTCTTTATCGGCCCTGGCCATGGATCTACTAGTGGTCCTGCACTACCTCTTATCATGACGTGCCAGCTCCCGATGATACTCTGAAAGGTCTCATCATCAGTCGTAGCCTTTGTGTGTGAATAATGGCCAGCCTTTGTCCGTGGATCTAAGGCACTCCTTAGGATGCACTTGCCTAGGTGTACCATCTCTCTGCATGCGCATGACTAGCCTCAGGTTGGTGGTGCAATAAACCAAACTGTTCAGCTGGGGAACGCTGAGCCTATTGCATCTCTTTGTGGGCATAAGAGACCTAGTGCTCTAGTTCCGCTCACAAGCCGAAGCGGAACAATCTTGGTCAAAGATGCAAGTGGCAAGAGCGGTAATATTTGTTGGAAAAATAAGCTATATGTTAGTTGAATAACTATTCGACAAAAATAGTTCGATTAATTGTTTGACAACGAAAGTTTGATAGAATGATAAGGATATTGTGATCCATCGGCTTTGTACTTGATCCGATAGACCCATTTGCAAGAAATGTCATAGAGATTGCTTAGAATAATCCAAGCTTCTAACGAAGTTGGAGCGCTTCGAATATGATTGATATGATTATCTCTGATATTTAGAGCGATAAGGGCGAAGGCCTTCCCATCCTTTTGCTTCCATTTGGTAATGTCCGTCGGATCTCTGATCTACAATAGGCTTAACCTCAGTACCTTCAACAATTTCTCAAAGCTCTTTCGCTTGTAGTATCACCCTCATTTTGAATTTCCATAAGGGATAGTTGTCGCCATCCAATTTTTTGATAGAATTCGTAGATGATGCATCCATCGTAGACAAATCTAATATTGAAAATCTGGCAATGAATATAAACGCTTTGAACTAGTTACCAAAGATATGATCTAGCTCTGATACCATGTTGGAAAAATAAGCTGTATATCAGTTGAATAACTATTCGACAACGATAGTTCGATTAATTGTTCGACAATGAAAGTTCGATAATTGATAGCAGAAATGATAGTTAATGTAATAACAAAACTAATTCAATACTACCATAAACACAACTTATTATCATTCACAAGTGCGGAAAATGAACGATAGAGGAATCGCTTCCTTGCCAATTATCAAAACTCATATTATAATAGCATGAATAACAGAAACAATAGAACAAGACAAGTCAAGTGTATGTGTTCAGTAAGTTATCTTTTAAACTCTCCTCTTCTTTAAATAATAGTTTCTAGGATGCCCTAAGGATGGGTTTACAACCAAATACCTATAGAATGTTTTCATATAATGAGGAGGAGGAAGATAAAAAGGTAAATCTTTTAGAAAACTTCAGAACAATTTTTTCTTAAGATCATTCACAATCTTCTTTCTCTAATTTCGAATTTAAACCATTACTTTCATTATGAGAACCTAGCTGCCGACCAATTGGTACCCTGGTCCCAATCGCTGCTGCTCCTCCTTATGTGCTCGGTAGGCGCTCTCGCTTAGGTGTAGGATGTGCCCATGTTCCGCCCATCTGGCTTGGTCAAACCACGCAAGTGTGCTTTGATCCTTGTCATCGTGCTACAAAAGGTAGCACCTCAACTGGCATGTAAGTCTAGTGGTTGCCTCATGGTGCGCCCGTTGCACCCTGTAGGCATGGTGCTCAGTTGATATCCACCTGCCCTTTCATGTGGTCGTGGTCTGCTGACTCCAGGAGTGTGCTCCACCTTGTGGTCTCTCCCCAACACCTCCATAGCCGCAATAGGAACCGCTGCCTCTGCTGAACCTAGGCCACTAGCCTCCTCCAATTGACTCCACTGATGGAAAAGCCTCTCTTGTAGATGATGGCCTTGTTGATGGTGGTTCTGATGGGCCTGCCTTTGCCAATGAAGTTCTGGATGGCCCTGCCACTGATGGCCCTGCTGCTATTGCTGCTGATGGAGGCCGTGATGGGCCTTCTGATGATGAAATAGGCCATGATGGCCTTGTGCTAGAAGGTGCTCCACTATTGCCAGGCCCCTAATCCTATGCCAATAGAACCTAGCTGCACACCAATCTGTGGCCTGGGCCCAATCGTTGCTAGTCCTCCATATGTCCTCCATATGTGCTCAGTTGGCATTCTCACTCAACTGCAGGAACTGCCATGCATGGGGCATAATGCCAATGGATGCCTAAGACCTACCCTAAATCACTAACCCCCATGAACCTAAGCTGTAACCACCTATGCAAAAAGAAGCTTTAGAACATGCAACCACTCTCTCCTTGGCAACCCTATAGCCAATCCCAGCAACATGAATCACTCATGACTATTGAAAAAAAGCTTCAAGAAGTTGTTTTGCTTACAAATCTCCACACACTCACTTTTGCCCTCTTCTATGTGCTACAATCACCTTCCAGGCATCATTGCCTTCACATAGAGTGCTCACACACAAGCTCCTTGTCTCCTCTTGAAGTGCGCTGGAAATGAGGCTTCATGGGCCTTGCCTTACTTAAAAAATTTCAGTCTTTCTTTTTTTTACAACATTCCGGGGTTTTGGAATGTGGGGTCCTGGAACAGAGTTTCGGTGCAGCAGTTCAACTTACGTTCTGTTAACCCTTGTAGAATTGAAGGCCTTGATATACGATGTTGTGCATTATCAATCTCTTCACTTCTTGTCTTTCAAAGATTATAAGGGCAAAACTTTTGGATGTAGGTTTTGTCAATTGTAATATCGACAGTAGTTTGGATAGTTCATCCAATTAGGATCAATGTTTCATGAGTTCGTTTCGTACGTCGTTTCGATAATGCCTTTGAAAAGGGAGGTTCAGGTTCAAAACGGGAAACTTTTTTAGTTTTTTTTTCTTGAAAATGTGTTTTTATGAGTTTTTGGGGTTTAGACATGTCATAGAAAGACTAGTACCAAGTAGATACATCCAATTTCATGAGAATGCTCTAGAGAATCCAATCTCTCTCTCTCTCTCTCTCTCTCTCTCTCTCTCTCTCTCTCTCTCTCACCTGGGCTCTTCTCATCCAATAGTCATTTGGTGGTTCGGCTACTCTCTCTCTCTCTCTCTCTCTCTCTCTCTCTCTCTCTCTCTCTCTCTCTCTCGATGGCAGCAGCGCGCCTTCTCCTCCCTCCCTCCTCCCTCCTGCTATGGCTCCCTACAGCGATGACGCCCTGCTGCTGATGCCTTGCTGCTGCTGCTCGCTGCTCTACTGCCGCTGGCCCTCCATCGCTACCCTGCCATCACTGGCCCTCCATCGCTACCCTGACATAGCTTCCCTCCCATCGTTACCTGACCTGCCATGCCTGTCCCTCCCATCTGCCATCACTACCTGCCATCGCTATCTGCCCCCTCCTGCCATCGCTACCTGTCCCATTGCCTACCCATCTCCCTCTCCCTCCCTCCTACCATCGCTACCTGTCTCCCTCGCTATCTGCCCATCTCCTCGCTACCTGTACCTGTCCCTGGCCCTGCCCTCCCTTTTGCCTCCTGACCCGCTGCTGCTGCCCCCTCGCTATCTGTCCCTATCCCTACCCTTCCTTTTGCCTGTCCTTTTGCCTTTCCTCTACCCCTTTTCCCTCATTAATCCTGTATCTAGCTGTGGTACTATGGCTGATTGGCAATCTGTGAATCGGAAGGGGAAGAAAACCTCTCCCCCTTCTCCCTTTGTCTTCTCAGCCATCCCTACTACAGCTCCAGATCCCTTTACCTTGCCCCCCCCCTCTCCTGCTTCCTCTCCCTCGCCCCTACCCTCCACTCTCGCAAGCTCCACCTCTTCTGCTACTGCCACTACCCCCCTCTACTCTTTCTTCCTCCTCTCCCTCTTTCACCCCTTTATCTTCATCCCCCCCATTGTCTTCGTCTCTTTCAGCTGAATTTTTATCTGGTTTCCCCCGTATCATTGATTCTCTTCATGAGGACAATGCATCCTTGCTTGCGATCATCAAGAAACAAGCATTCCAAATCTCCACTCTGGAGAACACGGTCTTAGCCCTAGTGGGCAAAGTTGGCATTCTTGAGGTTGATGTTACTTACCTCAAGAATGAACTGGAATCAGATGAAGGGGAAGAAGAAGGAAGCGGCAATGCAGATTCAGAAGACAAGTCAAAGTAGCTGCAAGAACGAGTTCACTCCTTGGAGCAGCAACTTCAGCAATCGAAGAGTTCTTGGGCCGACGTGCTCAAGGGTTCTAAGCAGGTTATTTCTGAAGCTATTCAAGAACATAAAAAACGAGATCTCAAGGCCCTCAATGTCAGGGTTAGGGGAGCTTCTTTTGTGGGTAAGGACCTTGTGGCTGAGGCAAATGCTTTTATTCATTCCACCTTTGGTCTCAAAGAGGATGTCATATCTGCTGCTTGGGTGGGTAAGCTCCAACCCACCACAATGTTTCTGCGATTCAAGGATGCTTTGCTTCGTCAAAAGGTTTTGCGTAAAAGAGGCTGCCTGAAGGGGTCTACTATTTGTATGGATGAAGACTTGACGCCCATTCAATGGACTGAGAGAAAGAAAATCATCGCAGATGCTAAGGCCAATGGTTTCCGGACTCTCTTTCGAGATGGACGCCCAGTCTTGGTTAAAATTGCAGAACTGAAAATTTCAGATTCTTCTCCCTCTCCTACGTGAGAGATGTTTTGAGCAACGGCCATTTATTTCCTCTCCTGCGTGAGAGATGAGCTTTCTTTACATAGCGATTTACGTTTTACGTTTTAGTTTTAGTCTAGTTTTCTGTTGACAACATTGTCCCGTCCGAGTTCCATTTACTCTGTTGTACTACCTCTTCAATCTTATATGCCTTTTGGCACGGAAAAGACATTAATAAAGCTTTCTTCTTTCTTCTTTCTTCTTTCTATCGCACAAAAGCTCTCTCTTTGTCACCTCTTGGGACCATGTGGAAAAGGAAAAAAATCTCGATTTTCTTCCCAGTCGTTTCGAACGTCTAGTTCCTGTTTCGAAACGGGCCTGTTTTGAACGGGACGTCTCAAACGCGTTTCTGTGTTTGAAATGTGTTTCAAAGAAACTTTGATTAGGATCTACTACTATGACATTGAAAGTCATCTCTCCTTCAATTAGGTGTCATGTACTTCCTATAATCAGCAACACTCCTAAATTAGTTCTTAAGAGTCAATTCAGTTAATGGGCCGAGAGACCCCCAATTATACTAAGTTACTTGGACCCAAACAGCTAGGGTCTTACTAAATTTGTCTATTTTTTAGTTTTAGTGGGGTTTGAAGCTTCTCCTTCAGAACTTTCATGGGATGTATCGGTTCACTTGCCATTGATTTCACATGAATGTTGTCAAACCGTAGTATAAGGCTTGTTCTATTGATAGACTATGATTCTGATGTATTTAATGCTAATCTGATACTTTTTTGAATCATTTATGGCAAGTTTATGGAGGCTCTTGAAGTTTCTTTCTGGTTTCTTGAATTTCCATTGTTTTCTATTCAATTTATGCTAATTTGTGTAACAGTGTATGTAAATGACCTTTTTGGCACACGCCAGCTCCCTTGTGCAAACTCACAAACTTTTATTTACGAGAAGCCAAGTTAGTTTTCATAGTATTTCACATGCTTCTTTCATTGTGTTATGAGGCTAGAATATTGATTGTAATGTCCTTGACCACATCCTCGTTGATTTTGAATGTTTTAGCCCAGATGGAAAGTTGTGGCCCTCATTCAAAGAAGCATCGCAATATCTGGTTTCTGAAGTAAAAGACCTCCCCATATTTTCAACTGTCCACTCTATTGGTTTGATCCATTCTGACCAGCCAATTGTCGCCAATGTTAAAAGTGATGGATGCGAAGCTAGTGCTCAGAATGCGTCCACATCGTCGGATGATATGGTCCTCCAAAGCCTGCAGCCGAGTTTTACCAAACATCTTCAAAACAAGAAGGGATTGTTTAGGAAAGTGAACCAAGGCATCAGGAAGCCAGAAGATGCTGGTAAAATCTCATACAAAGAAGAGACCGAAGCTGCAAGTCTAATGGAGGGTGATCCTAGGGTGAACCAGTCCTCTTTATTAGAATTGAAGTTAAATGAAGAACCTGTCTGCAGGAATGAGGCTGACTCTGTTGTTCCTATTAGTGCTTCAGAACAGGCATTACTAATTGAGACTCCGCATTTGGTTGGCTGGAATATAGAAGGTTGCTGTTTCTGCAAGATGACTGTAGATTGGGACAAGCTTTGTGTGTGTAACTGGTGTGAGAGGGAATTTCATGTTGGTTGTGTGGAGGTAGCTTCCTGTGGTGTGAATGACCAAGATTTGCTTTGCCCTTCTTGTAAGGCTGCATGATTGAGCTGGTAACTTCTCATGCCAGTTTTCAGTTTATACAAATTTTTTTTGAATAGTACTTGAATCTTACTTAGACTATTGTCGTCCACTCAAAAAGCATATGTAAGTGCTAGTTCAACTAATGACTCCGGCAACCTTGAAATGCTGGCATCTATGAGAATGAATGCATTGCTAATGGTTGTTTCTCATCTCCAAGTGCATGTTAAGTTCATGCCAACAAGAATGCCTCATTATTGGTGTTGTCAGAATGATTGATCATTGTATTAAGAGCTCATCAATGCTTAGTTCTGCCGTCTACTTTTCTAGGCTAGCTGTGTCTACATTAGTACATGTGCGATTGCAGTTGCCTTCTTGTGAGTTTCCATATAGGCACCAAGAGTAGCACGTTATCTTTCCTACTCCCTGGTGAAAAAGACAGGTAACTTTCGTCCTAGCATAAAACACGGTCACTTATGTGCGATTAACAAATGGGATATTCAGATCTTTATGTTGTAGGGTTGGCTTCGCATCAAACAATGCGAATGCCTGCAATCTATCTTGTAAGGCCAAATTCTTGCTTCACGATTTCTTGACCAAAGACATATTTGAATGCTCACCAAACCGAATATCACCAGTTAAAAAGCTTCAAGCTTTTCACCCAGAAATACATTTATAGATATCACTCAAACTTTTGTATTAGATTTTGGATAAGAACATGACGTCATAAATCTAAAGGCTCTTTAATTAACAAGGGATGTTATAGTACATGTGCATGTATGTGACTCGAAGAATTATCAATATGAACATGTAGGTCAGTGAAAAAACGTGAGTGCAGATAGATGACTTTAGATAATGCTTGCATCACTGTATTAGGCTTAAATCGAAGTAGTAGGTAATGGCTTGGGAAGGGGATGGTTGTGCACCTATTTATTGGAGGTAAAAGAAATGTATCATGCAGAGAGATGGACAAAATGAAGTGCTTGATGATGATTATAGGACAAAGAATAAAAGACAAGGAGCATGCTTAGTCAAATTATAACGAAACTCCAAAAAATAAAGCACGATGGGAAGTGTTTAAATTGAGTAAGACCCTAATCGTACAAAGTATTTACAATAAATGCACTATCTACTTTGTCAAGATAGATAGTTTGAAGGGTCTCAAAGAAATGAAAGATTAGTGAAAAGAAATCAATTTAAGGTAATGTCATGCACCTAATTAAAATAAACTTATAATAACTTCATTGAGTTAGGTTTTAGATATGATTGTGAATTTGTGAATTTGTGCACAACTTTAGAGTTGGCATAGACTTTCCTATGATTGTAGGCACCACATGCATCAAGAAAAGCCTTGGGCTCAAGGGCCGTACGGGCAAGGAAAATTCACATTCTATTAGAAAAGAGCCAAGAGATGTCTACTTTTCCCAACTCACTCATTTTTATACATAACTATTTCAAAAATTTGAAAACCTAACCAACATAACTTTTCGTCTTTTCTGAAATGCATCTTGGTTTCCAAGGGGGCTTGAACTTGGGACCAAAGAAACTTTGGATGCCAACACTAAATGTACTCTCCCTATCATTTTACATTGCGTCCATTCAGCAGTCTCCATCTCATGCTAACTATGTACTAGATCTTGATAGATGGCACCCTCGTACTTACGCATTTTGGCCTTAAATGGACTCGAGAGTAATTGTTGTCAAATACTCTTATCAAACAATTCATGATATTATACTGTGGAGTTTGAAATTCAAACATACCTTCAAATTTACCATAAGGAAATTTCCACACATTCTTCTCAACAAATGTGGTTGTTGCTCAAGAAACTATCACCTATCCACGAGTTTATCACCTTCTTTCATGTTTTCCACTTGATTCTATTCTCTCTTAGTTCTATTCCATTTTTCAATGCTTAATCAATGGTAGAATAAGCTTTCCCTTTTTATAAAACAGAAGTAGAATAAATGATGCAAAAACATCTCCACACATTCATTCATTAGACTAATGCAAAAAACCTATTGCATTCCACTGTGGGTGGTACATTCATATGATAGTTAGGATCGTCCACCTTGATGCATGAAGCCAACTTTCACTTCACAAGTCCTATCAGGTTTAGTATACTTCAAAGGTTTCAACTTTAGAAACATATTTTCATGTTTCAAACTCATGAAATGAGTATTGTTTGTTAGCATATTACTTTCCCTCAGAGACATACTCATTCATTGAAGTGGTTCATGACCATAGAGTGCAAAGAAGGAAGTTATACATGTAGACATCAATGGGTAGCACTTTGCATATCAACTCATTTGTTTGGTGATCAGCACTCCAATAATTAATGTACTCTGCAAGTTTTTCCGTAGCTCATGTTAAGTTATTAAAAAATCATTGGGCTATTTGAGCTCATGCATTAGTGGTATTATAAGGTATAAATTGTGCACACTTAGTAATCAATTGTGTATATTTCAATTTAACTACATTGTTTCACTAGCGAAGAAAGAATACATCCATGCTTACACTTTCCCAACACTTTGTAGGGATGGGCAAAGGAGGCAATAATCTTGGATGGTTGACATTCTCCACCTTACATACCCAACATGATTTGCACTCTTCACATTCAATCTAACATTTTTCTTCAATCCTTCTCAATTGAACATACCTCTATACCTTTTCACATGTCTTCAATGTTGTACCATAGTGCCCTACACTAGGGCATGAACAAAGTTTATGCAATACATAAGAAATATACTTGGAAAAGGCAAAGAATTATTGTGTCATCATTGTACAACACAATAGCTCCATAATATTGGTCACACAAATGATCCAAATAGTTTGGATTCTGTTAATCCTTCCATATCCTTTGGAGCGTAGAGTCCTCCATATACTTTGTTTGTAGACTAGAAATGCAATCAATCTTATGGTTTTTTTTATCGAAAACAATCTACTCTCCATCATACTAGCCCACGTATTCCTCTCCTCTGGAGGATAAGCTTGAAGCATACATGCATTTTCATTCTCTATCATGCTAGTCACATAATCATCCAAAGTTCTCATTGACTCCCATTTCAAGTGGCCATATTTTGGAAAGAGCATTGACACATGCAATTTATTTCCTTTGAGACAATCAATGTTGAAACCATATTCTTGCACTTACGATAGCCGCCTATTTTGTTTATCGTTATATTGTTTTTGACGAAAGAAATGCTTCAAACTATTATGATCACCCTTGATGCCAATTTTCAACCATCCAAATAGTGCCTTCATTTCTTTAAGGCATGCACTATGGCAAGCTTATTGCGAGTAAGATTTTTTAGATACTTGGATGATTTTTAGCCCCTTCATATGTGTACATCAACAAGCACGATACTATCGTATTGTGTATCTCTTAACTTGGATACACCAAGATTTTGCTTGTCGGTGCTGGATTTGTGATCGAGATACATCAGAAATATTGCAAGATTCCATAGTTGTGCCATTTTGTGTTGAAAGTACAATTGTGTCGTCTATAGATCCATAATATGAAGCACATATATACTTGTTCAAGTATGGTGTACATGCTTAGCAAATTCAAAGGAAAACAAATTACATATGTCAAAGTTATGAAGACTCCAATGAGATTGCATGCAATGATTGTATACTTTTGATTTGATGGTCTTTCGCCATGTCCATGTGTATTTGCAGGACATTATATTGCAATTGCATCTCCGTTCAAGATGAATGCAATTCCTTAGTCTCAAAATAAACATTGCAGTTTAATATTTAAAGTCAAGATAAATGTGAGACCTTAGTCTCAAGATTGGCTACTCATGCTAGTGCTAGTGCATGTAACTGATATTTGCTTCAAAGGTGGAGGGGGGTGCCTCTCTTATCATTTTTATGTGCATGATCAACGAGCTGTGCAATGGTTGTATCTTGGAGCACAAAGACAACAAGAAACGGATTTTGCAACATCATTTTACTTTCAATAATTATGCGCACAAATTATGAAAAGACTCATAGTATCCAAGAATTCGGTAGCTATATTACAGCATTCATCTCTCCCTCCGGATCACACATGTATGCTCAAAGAAATTCAGAATAACCCACTTAATAACATTTCAAAATTTCAATCTTTTGATTATCACAAGGGATAAATCTTGTCATGAACATCGTAGATGACATCATTTTCCCTTAAGTTCTTCATTGAGCAACTCATATGCATCATCACCTTCATCATCATCACACAATCCTAGTCCCCTCAAGAAGAAAAAGAAGAATTTTATGGTGGGTGAGAAACTACATAAATCTAATAAGTATGATAGTGATGATGTACATGTTTTGCTTTTAAGGATTCTTGCATTAAGCCATTAATTTTATAATTATTTGAAAAGACTTTAACTTCAGTTTGTATCACTTAACTTGGAAAATGGCTCATCTTTGGTGATTGCCATGTTTATTGAAGCTACAAAGACATAGAAAGGTCTCAAGTCACAAATTAAGAAACAATTTTCAACCAGGAGCTATATTTGAATATATCAATCGTGGCATGATTGAGGCACTCCATACATGTTGAGAATGAGAATCAGGATCGTAGTCGTAAAGCTTTCGCGAAGGAACCACGACTCTCTCTTTTCACTCGGATGGAGTTCAGATGCGATTGCTGGACACTGCTAGCTGAATCACTCCTACAGTCCTCCAGAGTGTAGTCAAACACTGCTGATATACATTTATAAAATTAATGCAGCATTTAACATAGTTTCAACCAAGGTCTGGAACTCAAATGAACAAGGAAACTTAGTTAGACACACGAATAAACATCAGACGCATTTGCATTTGAGATCAGACACAGCAAGAAAATCATCTATTTTGATCTTTCTCTCTGATTTCTTCAAGCACTGCATGCAAATCCACGCAGTGCGCTGGTGTGGGAGAAACACAATTCTCTCACGAGCAATCGTCTCGCTTTACCAGCAGACAGTTGGATCTACAGATCCTAGACAGAATTGTCTTCGCACGTAGGCGGACATGTATTCTATATTTCGTCTTGATTGCTTACTAGCATAAAACTACTATATTACATTGTATGTGTGCTCTGTTGATCTATATGTCAAGTAACATCCAGTAAGTATAGTTGCTCTATGTAAATCTAAGATTAGAGTGATTAAGCATCTACAACTAATCAGGGAAATACAAGAGTGGCAGATTAGCCATGACCTAAAATGTATCTGTTGATGTCATGCCGTCAGATCAGATATTTGTACTTCTGGGTGTGAAAGTACTGTACTTTAGGACCATAAATGGATCTACAAAAGATCCACAAGAGTGATTGGATGCTTGCTTAACAATCTATCAAAAAACTAGACACAAAAAAGTTGATCTAGATTGGCAATTTGACAAACAAGCATTAACAATCAAAAGCATTGATAAACATTGAAATCCGAGCCCACACGTGTGTACTACAGGCTGTAGTACGGACTTCAACCTGAAAAACAAGTAGAAATTGATTTGGTTTCATTTGGATCACAAAACTCAATGTACATAGTGAACTAGCTTGAGATTGCCAATGAGCTCCAAAAATTTTCTATCTTCTCACTATGGGAGCTTGGAATACATAGCAAATTCGACTTCCTTCTTGAAGTTAGGTGGATTTCCAGCATATAATAAGAAAGTCAACTCACCCTTCTTGCCCTAAAATGAAACCCTAGCCTAGATCCTAGAGTTATGCTTGTTAGATAGCTAGTTGGTCAAATTTTCACCTTAAACTTAGGTGTAGGTCCTATAAAGTAGGGATGACCACCAAATAGACATGACCAACTCTCTTGACTTGACCTAACATACATTAGGATGGGTTTCCCATGTGGCATCATGGCCTCACATGTGCGAGACCCACTTGTGTACACAATTTACACTATTCTACATGGTTTTTGATCAAGCTAGATTTGCCAATTTTTGGCAATTCTTCACACTCCTCAAATTTAGCTTGATCTATCTACAACTCTCTTGCTAGATGAATGAATGCTTTTAGAAGTGTCTAAAAAATCCAGCTACAAACAAGGAACTTTTGAGACTCCAATAGAGAATGATGTCCATGAAGGATCTTTCATCATAAAGCTTCTTAAGATGAATAGAACAATGAATGAGAGCAAAAAATGTGTGTGTGTGTGTGTGTGTGTGTGTGTGTGCATGCGTGTAGCAAGTATTTCCTATCCACCTTCAACCCTAGATCCAAACACATTCAAGCATCAAAGGATGAAGAGGATTAACGTGTCATGCAAAGATTCGTTTCCATGAGAGCGATAACATAGTTCAGATTCATGTACATGTTTACAATTCCACAATTAACACTACGATCCATTAACATTAACAATTAGCACTACAATCCATTAACACTACTCAACCAAAGATAAAGCTTACTTTTCTCTCTCTCTCTCTCTCTCTCTCTCTCTCTCTCTCTCTCTCTCTCTCTCTCTCTCTCTCTCTCTCTCTCTCTCTCTCTCTCTCTCTCTCTCTCTCTCTCTCTCTCTTCCAATCCCAACAATTTATAAAATCCAAACAATATCAAACCCCAAATAAAGCATGAGAGATGAAGCAAGAAAAAAGAGCAATGACATCCAATTTTAGGTTCCACCTGCTTTATTGAAATGAACATGTAAAATGAATCACAAAGTATCACTATAGTGAATTTTACCTCCCTTATTAACTTTAGGCCTTGTGACATTTAATTCCAACAAAAAGGCCTAAAGTCTTTTTATTAACTTTTAACTAATCAAATAACTATGTGATCATCAGGTTGGACTTACGCACGCAGGGTGCCAAATCCCTCTCACTTATTAACTAGAGTTAGATTTGCCTTGGAATCCTCAAACCCTCCAACAATATCTCCCACGGTCCCACGACACCTCGTGAGAGTCTTATTTTGGGCTCTGATCAGCCTCACGCCGGACTTTTAGTAAGTGGTATTGGACTTTTTCCATGAATTCCAAGCGTGGCTCGTTGAAATCACTTGCATGTGGATAAACGCACTTACGGGTCCCAGACAACCAATTTGATTTCTTCCACGTAATGAATTTCTATTCCCAGATTCCACCCAGAATCGCCGCACGTTAGTACAGTCTGGCTAATGGTAGACGATCAGAGACTTTGTCTGATGCCATAGGAAGATTTAAATCAAAACACAAGGCATTGAAGCCAAGGTAGCCAAATCTTTTGCAAAAATGGTGGACTATCTAACCGTTAGATCTAGTGAAAAGAGATACTCTTGGGCATAGGATTGGAGAGGTTGATGGAAATCCACTGAGATGTTCTAGCTGAATCCTTGATGGATGATTGGCCAGTTTGGTGTGTGGATGGTGATTTTATCCAAAGCAACACCACAATCTTTCCATCGGTTTCTTCATGGCATAGGCACATAATAAGTATCAACTTGCAATTGCCTAGGAATCGCCATGTAACTCCTTATAGAATTTGGAGTTTTCTCAAATATTGTTTTCCTTCAGGGGGGTTGCTTGCCCAATGCTGGCAGCTTATTGAGTTTCTTCCCCGCTTCGATTTTTGAAGTCTTGAATTTTACGACCCAGCTGCCTCGCGATAATTCATGAGGATGTTGTTTAAGGAAGATTTGAATTTCTTCCTCTAGGTTGACTGGTCGTCGATATGTGGAGTGGTCGTTCCACTTCTGGTTGAGGGCCTCGCTTCTTGAACTGGAGGTGCTTGAGATGGATCCTCATCCATTTGTCCAATGCCCGAGTCATCCTGCCCCTGATCTTGTGGTGGTGGTGAAAAGGTTGGCATGATCGGCATCTGGATCTGTGGAGCTGTTTGAAGGATGGCAGACACGAACTGTTCATATTTTTTTATGATTCGTTTTGCCTAGGCTAATTTGGTTGTCGCCTTGTCTTTGAATTTGTCAAACCTGGCTTGGAAACCAGATAGAGCTTGTTTATAGGTCTCGACTTTTCGCAGCAAGTAGGTTATCTCATTTTGAGAGACAGGACGCTCTACTACAAAGGTATGAAGTAGATTATCCCGCTCTTTTAAGATACGCTCCTTCTTGTGCCATCATATCCAATTGGCCTTGCAAAAGGGAAACCTGTTGTCTGGCATCTTGGATGGCTTTATCCACTTGGTCCTGAGCATTGATTAGAGACTCTTGAAGCTTTTCCACATAGTCCTCTAGGGCATCTTCATGCTTCTTGGCCTTCTTGAGGTTGGCCTCTGACTTCGCTTCATGTTGTTTCGTGATCTTAGCTCTCGATTGATCTGTATAAGCTTTTGACTAATTAGCGTGTTCTCTGAGTCCAAATCTGATATTCACTTTTCCATAGCTACTTTCCCTCTATTATATTCTGGATCATTCGTCCTAGATGTGTATGAATTCCCAGGATATCACCAGAATCAAGAGTAACAATTGGTAAGTTATTTGTTGCGGCATGAATTGATCCAGCATTTGGCACTGATTTGTCTTGAAGATTGGCCTGTGAATCTTCCTCTTCAAAAATGTCTTCACCCTCATATCCTGCTAGTACTTGTAGATCAAAAGTCTTTGGTGATCGTATTGCAGACCAGAGAGAGATGGTATCAGGTGTCTGAAACGTTGCCCGATGGATTTGCTACTGATTTCGATTTTGTGTGGCATCCAAGAATTGTTCGAATATCATTCTAGGGGAGTTGGAATCAAAGTGCGCAGGGCTTTGGGGCATGACAAATTGCTCTTATGTATCCAAAGGGTTGGAATCATTGAACAATTCCATGAATCGCTGGATTGCCGACGACCATCTTATACCAATTGTATAGTTAGACTCAACCAAACGGTGGAGAATCTGTGAGAAAATCCTCTCCTTTCATAGGTTTCCAACCATAATGGAATTATTCAGCAAATGGGCAACGACCTGTAGGGTGGCATCACGAATGGCCTCCACCATCGTTGGTATGATATTGGGCCACTTGGGTGGGGTGTCGACAAAGGGTAAATTAATGGCTACATTGGCATGTTTATGAGATGGGACAAGGCGAGGGCCAATACCTATAGCAACAAGGGCGGCCTTCGAAACTCGCACATTGTGTACGACTCCAAGAAAGGTGATATTTGGCCTCGTCCCACGTGCCAAAAGCCATATTGATAAACTCCATGCTGATTTTATTAGAAAATGCAATGGTGTGAATGCCCATTGCTTTGAAGCAAAGGCTCAGCAAGGGTTAGGCATTCAGCCACTTTGCCAGTGCTAGGCAAAGCCATGATGTCCGTTTAGGTCAAAACATTACACAAGACTATGGATCGGGATGCAACAGAGGTATCTGACTCGATAGAAGTCATTTTGACAAGGTAAGATAAGCAGGTAGGAAGATCAGATAGCTTTGGAGAGTGTTGGAAGGATGTTTGGAAGTTTGGAAAAAGTTTGGTCCAAGGAAAAATTAGCAAGAGCTTCACTAGCGCTGGTGAGAAATGAATTCGAAATTGGCCCTTTTATAAGCTAATTTGGAGGATCTATTAGACAAAGTGCTAGTTTGGCTGGACAAAACTTTGCAAGGATACTCAGTATTGTGAAAATAACTTCCATAATTCTCGGCGAAGGTTCATGACCAATAGGGTAGCTCGGCGAAGGTTATATAGGTCTCAACCCTCGCCTAGGTGCATCCTTCGCCTAGGTACTACATTTTATGAACTATTTTCAAGGTTTCAACCTTCGACCAGTCTAATTTTGATGTTCTGAATCCATTTGTCAACTCGACGAAGATTCATAATGAGTGCAATATGCTCGGTGAGGGTTCACAAAGTAGCATAGATCTGAACTCTCGCCTACCTTAAAAATAGATACTTTTGTTGCAAACTAACCTTCACCTTGCTCAATATAGGTAGTTCTGAACTGGATTTATCATCTGGAAACTCGGTGAAGGTTAATATGACTGTTTGAACCAAGATCTGACCTTGATAGTGATTTTTGGGTCACTTTTCATCAAAACTTGATTCCTAAAAATCTGTTTTTTCTGATTTGATGACTTTTCTGACTTTTGCTCATCATTTTTTTTTCTTTCAATTTTTCAATTTTTATGCATTTTGACTGTCTTTTCCAAAAAAGATAAAAATGACTAATCAAAACTTAACTTTATAAACAACCATATCAAAAACTTCTCTAAGCAATTTTAAGATTCCTTTGGCCCCAAATCCAAGTGCAAAAAATTGTGAGTGAGCAGTCAAAGTTGGTCCATTGACTTGGATGATCAAGCTAGCAATTTAAAAAGGAAATGATCAACAATGGATCATACTTGTGACCGAACAAAAAAATCTTTGGGAGTTCATCACGATTCTCAAACTGATAATGTTAACTAGAATCAAGCACTAGCAATTGTTGATTGTACAGAGGGCTATATGTGTCGATGAGATGACAAATCAGAATTAAGTGATATTCTTATAGCTAATCGCACTTTTGATATACCCTTCACATTTCCAGTCAATATGATGAATGTGGCATATGGATATCAACCGATCCAATTGAAGATGAACTTATTCCTGTTAGTCATGCTTTATCTTATGATGAGAATGCAGAACTTACTGATGTGCAAATCTTAAATCATATGGATCTTGCGAGGTTTGGAGTTTGAAATATTCATGATGAACCGCCAATGAAATCGCCTAACATGCAAGACGATGACTAACTCAGGTACTTCAATGACTATATCAAGTGACTCATACATAATGAATCTCATGTGTATCGCTCAGAATGTGTGATTCTATCACTATCTCACCCTCATAAGATGGCTCAACCTCATGTGTATTGCTCGCAATATGTGAATCTATCACTATGCAAGGAAGCTCACAAAGATACTCATAATCAACACTTGTAGGTGAATCTATCACTATGGAAGCTCACAAAGGTAGTCATCATGAATACTCACAAGTGTGAAAATAATTTCATGCGTAGAAAGATTCTCAATAATAGCACGCCTACTCTCTCGAACAAAAATAAGTAGTTCATGAATTTTGCAAAAAGGAAGAGAGAATAGTGTCATACAAGAAATAGCTTTTTCTGGACATTATTTCTAGCCATTACCTATGGCGACCATTTTTAGCTATTTGGAGGCTTTTATGTTGGAAACTTGAACGTCGAACTTCAGCCAGCACTATCAAGATTTCTCCATTCATTTGGAGGTATTTTCAGCATTGTTATATAGCATTTAGGGCCATTCTTACTTTACCTTATGCCATTTTTTGCTAATATTTATCCAGCTTTTATTTCTTAGTTGTTCCATTTTTACAGATTGTTACTTTCCTTTGGTTGTCACTTGCTTAATTTACTATGTCTGTCAAATTTTCCATATGTCTTGTGATATCGCTTTCTCTCTCCCGTTACAATCACTCCAACACACTGATCCTCTTCCAATCAATGATATAAAACATGCAAAATGTAGATTCGAATGCTGGAAATCCAATATGCAAATTGTGCCCTCTTGGAAAAAATTGTTGATGAAAAAGCACTAAAATCTTCTCTAAATAAGGCACTAGAAAATGCAATAGATACTGCTCAGAAAATCTGCCAAAATAGATGTCAGAAAAGATAGTAGCCGCAAAAATAGGCGTCGAAAATAACCTGCCAATTTTTTTTCTTGGTCGCCAAGCTTAGTGAAAGTGCTTCCGCTAGATCGTTAAACATGTCAAATGCATCTACGTGGGGAATAACGACATACAAGTGGCACTTATAAGACGAAGTCCTATTGTTCAGGCTCAACGGCTTGTCTACTTAACTCCTATGAAACTAACTCACACATAAGAACATGCAAAAACAGTAATTGAAATCACATTTTCATACATGTCTCCCTTTGATAGCATCCAATCTATTTACCCTTCTAAATGCAAAAACACTTCCATTGTTTTAAATCCGAAATCCTTGAAAATTCAATGAGTTGTTGTAGAAGAACTTAGTTGTTAAGAATCATTGACTTTGTTCCTTTCTTCTTGGTGGTAGGTACTAGGCCGTTGGTACCCTCTGAATGTACCCATTAGATTCTTGTGATTTTTTTCGGTAGCAATTATTCTTGATAAAATGAATTAGCTCGTTGTTGATATGTTACTTGGTAAATGATGAACTGTAGGTGCCCATTTTTTCCTAGATGAATTAAAGTGTAGGGGAAGGCCCCCGTCCGAGGGCCTTCCGCGACGGGAGGCGCCTGAGGGCAACAACTTGAGGGTACCTCCATGGCGTAGAAGGCCCCTGGATGAGGGCCTTCCCCCCGAGTAACAACCTCCAAGATTTTTTTTATTATAAATTTTTTTATTTTTAGAAATTTGAAGGCTATCGCAAGCTACATTTCTAAATATAATAAAGGTCTTCAACTTTTAAAAAGTAGAAAGTATCAAATTTATGTTCATGTCTAATTCTCTAAAAATAATAACACATATATTATGCGACTTTACAACAAAAAAACTTGGAGGTTGTTACGTGGAATCAACTCGTTGCTAACTCGTTGTTGGTGAATGCTTAGTTGTAAGGGCCCGTTTGTTTCTAAATGAATCAAAGTGGTGCAAAAGCTATCACAAAAGCAAGCTAGGTCAGTTGCATTATGCAACAATTCCACGATGGAGAAACATTGACGATAGGTCATTGAATTCTCCCTTTGTTTGTCTTCACGATTTGCTTTTGTTGGCTGAAGAGCTCTTGAATGACTTGATGTTATAGCTAGCTTGCCCAACTTTCTTAAAAAATATCCCTGATGGGTCTCGAGCAAATTATTCTAGCAGCTATTGTGAAAAGTTTAATCACTCATCAAGCTTATGTTATCTTGCTTTCATCAATATGGAAGGCTTAATAAAATATTATTACTCTCATGTACCTATCAAACTTTCATATAAGATTTTTTTTTTAAAGCAAGGAGGTGGACTATGCTACACACACACACACACACACACACACACACACTATTGGAGGGTTTGCGGATCCCAAGGCAAACCTAAACCTAGTTAATAAGTGAGAGGGATTTGGCACCCTGCGTGCGTAAATCCAACCCGATCATCACATAGTTATTTGATTAACTAAAAGTTAATAGAAAAACTTTAGGCCTTTTTGCGAGAATGAAATGTCGCAAGGCCTAATAGTCAAGTTACTGAATAAAAAGAGGTTCCTTCCAAATTTCAAATTTCAAATAATAAGGGAGGTGGAAATTGACCAATAAGAATTGAGGCCAAAGCCTTAAAATCCACTATATATAGTGATACTTTGTGATTCATTTTACACGTTCATTTCAATAAAACAGGTGGAATCTCTATCAAATTGAAATTGGATGCTCTTCTTTCTTGCTGCATCTCTCATGCTTTATTTGGAGTTTGATATTGTTTGGATTTGCTAATTGTTGAAATTGATTCTTATTATACTTGTGATCCTACTATGCTGGTTACAAATTGAATATATCTCTACTTCTTGAATTAATTTCACTCTCTCTAATGATCTCTAATTCTGTGGAATCAAATAGTTTGATACAATGGAGTTCACGGAGGAACTCTGATTCACACTTCCGTTGATTGATTGACTCTGATATACCCGATTTATTGTGTGTACGTACATACATCAGTGGCATCGGTCGTGAATATTAAAACTGTGAACAAGACACTGGTCCTCCAGATCAATATGCCATCTATGCTGCTACACAACAACAACAGTCTAGACAATGGGCTAGAGTGTCACTTGGTTGTTTTGGATGCGGAGAAAACCACAGCATTGTAGAATGCTCAAATAAAAGCAAATTCAATCCTTTCTATTGCGGTTGTGGATGTGGGCATTGTTACAGAGATTGTTTAGCCAGACCAAAACCACCGCTTGTAGCCGCTCATTTGAATATGATTACGATCAAACAATGACTAGCAGGTCATCCTATTGAACCATGTGCACCAATTATGGTTGTTACAAAAGCTTAAAAATAGAAAGAAGTTGCTGATGAACCAATACCTGCAAAATCTTTACCAGTTACTGATTTACCTACCACATCTGAGGTCTATCCAAATCTCAATTCTGAGAAGAAAAAATACCACAATACGAGGCAGTGGATCAAAGATTTACAAGAAGAAGAAGCCTTGGAAATGGCTAGAGCTACAACAGAGGTTCATTCTATAACAAGGCCACCATCGGATTAACCAGATCCTTTGAGTAGATCACATCAATGTACTGATGTTAATACCCAATTGCATCATCTTGAAGAACCATTCAACAGAGCCTGAGGTGCCGCAAACAGAGCTGATTGTGAATATTTTGTCTAGTAAGATGGATATTACATTGGGAGAATTCTTAAAGTTGGTTGCCTCAATCCAAGTATTAGTTGAAAGATTGACCAAAACTGAACCAAAAGTCTAGCGGGAAGCACTACATTGTGCCGTGCATATAAAAGGGGAAAACGGAATATTATTTGTTCTTCCAAATGAAAAAAGAATGTTTTTTTAAAGTGATATAGCCCATTGATCTACCAAATAGCACACATGTCAGTCACAAGCCTAACTTGCCTAAGAAAGAACATAACGTCTGATTTCGTGTTGTCATGCATTTAAAGCATCCTCCATATCCACAGCTAAACTTTCCGGTTCAGGATGGACTTGGCTGATTACAAGCAAGCTCAAAATGCAGTTGACTGTTGTAGATACAAAATTAAGTTCGTTCTATAACCGGCAAAGGTCCTATGAAAATGAAGCCAATAAAATGGAGGTCTTTTACCATCAAAATCTGAAAAAGAAAGTGACTTCTACTTGATTAAAGCACTGATCAGTTGACATCAACAGCTATGTTGTCCAAAGGTCACAGAGGTGAAAATTATTTTTCAGTACATACAAGGCATATTACAAGATCCTGAATTACCAATATCAGAATTTTATTGTTCAAACATTGATAAGGACTCAAGTCACAGCCATTTACAAGTGGACATAACAAAAACACAATAAAGACTTTCAAGTCACAAACAAGTTTTTGATATACTTCACTACCAGGTTGACAAAATGTAAATAATTGCTAAATGTTTCAACATCATCTTGATAATCGATGTTTCTCATCTGGTAGCCTGAGCGATAATATTTGAGAGTGATGCCGCTTGCTCCTTAGCAGCATCAACCAAAGCATCCTAGAAAGTCACATTGCACAAAAATGATGTTTTCATGAATGAAACACGCCAACACAATTTACAAATAATTAACCTTTCTCTAAGCAACTTAGTATGCATATCAAACCTGAGCAGCAATCACTCGTGCTACAGACTTTTTACTAGATTCTTGCAGTTCACCCGCTATGAGAACTTCATCCAGGATGAAATAAGCCTGCATCTCAGCAATCAGACAACATTGTTATGCCTCAAAAAGGTGACAAGCATAGAGGGAGATTTGCCAAGAATCCCAGCTGCACAAAAGATATGCAAGAAAGAAAACAGTCATAAACATTGTGCCCTATACTTGGCATATTACTTGACGGCTATTCTTGTCACCTTCGAAGGTCAATCCACTCTGGCACACAATTATAGCCTATAGGCCAAATAGCATCTATTTGGACCATGCGGTCTGCACCTCAATTAAATTTTATATTAAATAATATATGTATTATAGGTGCTAACAATTATTCATTCTGTCAGGTTCGTGGTTAGTCGTCTTTTTGGCCCAATTTCTCTATAATTGTCAGCTTATGATTTTGATAACGTATATGATTACTAGAACTTCATCTTTTCCATACTTTTCCGCGCACTTTTGTAGAGATGATTGCATCATTTTCCTTCCCACCGTAGGGATTTGCGAAATAGCTATACAACTTGTCAATCAGATTCCAAAAGTTGACTTATTTGACGATCAAGATTTTAGGCATTTGTTGAATTTTTTTCATATATAGGAGCACGCTTTTCAAGAAATGATTACATTGTTTTGTATCCTACTGTCCTACAGTAAGACACTGGATGTTCCTATTGCAGATTAGGGGAGATCAATATTTAGCCTTTTAGGGTTTAAACGTTGGCATTTCTCTTTCACATATTCACGTACAAGTTTCAGAATCTGCTTCAATCACTGTCTTTCCTGCAGTAGGTCGCTGTCAGAGCTTGTCAATTGGACATCTACTAGTTCAGGTATTGCAGCTTCAACTTTTCAGCCCCGTCACAGTTTATTTTGTCATATGTTTCTATGTTTCCACATTTTGCTGTTCCAAATTTCCTTTTCAAGCCATCACTTTGGCTCTAACACTGTCATTCCAGTAGCTTTTAATATAGCAGCTTATGTGTGACAATTCTGCTCAGAGCCTTCATGGTTGCTTCTAAATTATGATATTACGTTATTTAATACTGATGAGTCTACTACGTTTGTACGACATTCATGGTCTTAAGGATTCTATGACATCCAAAATATGAAGTCAATTTTGCAGACATGTACCATCTAAATTGTTTTGCAGCAATGGCAATCCTACCACAAAATCCATGGTGATATGTAACCATTTTCCCTCTAATACTTAAGTGCAAGGGTTATAAGAGTCCATAAGGCAGTGAATTAACATTTTTATTCATTTAGCATGATTGACACTTGGTCACAAACTACCACATCCCTTTCCAAAAGTACCCCTGCTTCAAATTTTTATAGGTTTTCATTGAGTCCGACATGACCCCCAATTAGTAAACTATGATAATCCTGCAGAATCTGCTTTTTTAACAAATGACGAAGATAAGACTATCTATTCTTATACCAAATGACTCCGCCCTTCAATTCATATTTGTAATCCATATAAGATTCGTCCATAAGTTGCTCGAAAATCATAGAAATTGAATCATCATATATTCTTCTTGAATATCTTTGACCCAAGACTGTCAAAAACTAAATCCTAGAAATTGAATCTGCCACATATTTTCCTTGTCCTTTTTGTGTTGGATCTCACAATAAGACCATTCTCCTGCTTTAGAAAAGCCTGCAATCCTAATCCACAAGCATCAATTTGAATTATGAATGGCTTAGAAAAATCATAACAGCATACATAGATGATAGGTGTAAAGGTTAGGGCTTGTTTCAGATCCTCAAATCCCAATTGTGCTTGTTCATTCCAAGAAAATTCCACTTTCTTTAAGAGGTTTGTGAGAGGTGCAGCTCTGTTGGGGAATAATGCACAATAGATTTCCTATAAAATGGGTCAAAAACTTGTGTAGTATTTTTTCACACAAAAAGTTATGATCAGCTTTAGTTTTGTAGGATCTACTGAAATGCCTTGGTCACTTATGAGATGAACCAAGTACTAATACATTTGTTCCACCATGAAAGTGCATTGGTGAACTTGGCAACTGATTTGCTCTTACAGAATTTCCAAGATTTCCTTAACATGTTCATAATGCTTTTCTTTGCTCTAGCTGAAGGTAAGAATGTCATCAAAGAAAACCTAACATTATTTATGATGGCATTTCTTGAGCACCATATTCATCAGGAATTGAAAAGTGGCTGAGGTACTGGTTAACCAGAAGAAATTATTTTGAGTTCATATGGAGCTCTTACTGTTTTGAAAGCAATTTTGAATTACCTCCTTGTTTTACATCCAGTTATTTCTCACGACAAATTTCTTCACCGATTGTGCACAGAGATGCATGACTACAAGTTGCAATTTGGTAGCATCCTTTGTTGGATGGGTTTTGAAATACTCCTGCAGCTTACTAAGCCATTTTTCAAGCTCGTCAAGAAGGAAGGATTCTCCTTTCAGCTTTTGTAGAATTATCTTGTCCCTCATATATTTCCCATCAGCAAGAGGCTTGTCTGCATTTTTACAAAACATTTGTAGGTATTGCAAACTCACCTGATGCATTAAATTGATTATTATCAGGAAAGTGCAGATTGATGAAACTCCATTCTCTGCTTATTTGGTTCTCTGGCTTTGATAGTGATATCTTCCTCAGTGATGTCCCATTGATTCAGCAATTCAAGACCTCTGACAGACCTGTAGGCAGGTTTCTCTTCAAAATTTTGTCCTGTTTAGATTTTCTGCTAATAGTCGATGGTCTTCTTCCATCCCTCATGAGATAAGTATTAGCTACTGAAGATAATTGGGTCAATGTTCCCTCCTTGATTTGCTTACGGTCTGATTGCATCTGCAATGCCTAAATCCCAATATTTGTCATTGAATTTCTCTAGATTCGCTTAAATGGACCTTGTTGTGCTAACTCTCCCCATCTTGTCAATCACTCACCATCTAGGTTATTTGATTCATTATGTCCATAGTAAAGTACTTGATATGATTGTTATTGAGTATATATCGATAAACTGACTTTGAAATAACACTCAATAGAATGATCATCAAAAATAGCTGTCAAAATCTATGGATTGTGTACTTTTGAAAGAGACAAAGAAATGGTCAAACTGAAACTCAACACAAACATAATATTGAGAGATTCCTTGAACAGAAATTTGCAAACAAAACTATCAACAAAATAAAAAATCAATCAACTGTAACAACACAAATGTGGTGAAGAGAAACCCGAAGAACCTAGAATCAGATCAACTGCACAAATTTCCTAGATATGGGCAATATTATTCCAAAATACTATAAACACTAGCATGTATATGGATGTATATTCATCTTCACATGAAGAAAACCGAATACCTCAGAGGTAAACTACTCTGAAGCAGAAAAAGCTTGCCTCTACATAGTCTATGCAGCTTTGAAATACTGCCACTATTTGTTGCATCATCGTATGACCTTCTTCACCAAAAGTGAAGCAGTGGTCCTGATGATGAACATATTGGAACGCCTAGAGCGACTAGCAAAATGGATCATCTCCCAGGCACTTGGCGGATGTAGATGCAGGAAGAAATCTGAGAGAGAATGAATCTATCTCAAGGCACTATAATAGCCCATGCATGCCATAGAGAAATGTCACCATGCAGGATCCCAAAAATTGAGATATTCAAAGCCAGTGAAATGGCCCAAGAATACCATCAAAAGACGACAACACAGCAACCATACTTGGCAATGACATCGGAGGCCAAAAGGTATGCGGTAACCAATGCCAAGAAGTATAAGTAGATCACGCAGCAACCAGGAATGCCAAGGAACCTGAAGTATAGGTGGATCATGTCCCATCTATATAGTGTGATCCACAATCAACAATCTTCCATTTTGTCTTCATGTCTTTCGACTTCTTCTTCGAACTCTACACTTTTGTGAATTTTTGTCTTTTTCAACATTGACATCTTTAATACATGCATTTTGTGGGAATCTTGTCTTTTGCAACATCAATATCTTTACTTTGATGGCATCAACACTTCCATTCTATGACGTCACAATTTCATTTATACCAACAAAGAGGAAAAGTCATATGATGGAGTTAAGCAAATATCAAGGATAGAATCATCTATATCCACGAATCTACACTTTGATTAGTGACTTTATAGTTGTATGTTTTTGCATTTGACCCCATCGTTTATTATTTGTTGATGTATATCTACTATTGTTATATAAGGCCCTACTTTGAGCTCATAAACCTAGACCTCAGTCCAGTCCTCGGTTACTACCTATGCCTTCTGGACCAAATAAGTGGTTGGTTGGTTGAAGACTAGTTTCTTAATTTAGTTGAAGCAACATAGATCAATTTAAGATAGCTGCAGCATAGATTTAGTGCAATTTGTGTCATAGAACAACGTTTAGCACGCAGGTTTCTTCAATTAGAAATCACTTTGATTAATTGTACTATTTCACTTTATTTCTCAATTATTGTTACACATTTCTTCGAGGGTCCACGTTTCCAAGATGGGAAATGCTTGTCAAAAGTAAAGCTCAGATTCAAAAGATCAATAGTTACCATTGTTCTTCAATACTTGATCTACACATTTAGAGTCATCTCTCCACTATCTATGCTATTTTCATATTTTGATCATAGCTCATGCCTAAACTCAAAAAATGATAATCATACTGTTCATTGAGACCAATTGAGGACACAAACACAAGCAAACACCCCAACAATCTGAAAGTAAAATCTCCAAACACTTGCTGGTCACTAAACTTCTAAAATCATTGTTTGGCAAGGAAAAAGTTCATATTGCACAAAACTTGACTTACCTTGTGAAAGTTAAAAATCAGATCCAATTCACAAACCTGCAAGTACAGCACTACAAAATTCAAAAAACTTTCTAAAAACAACCATTCTTTTAGTTCCAAATAACCAATTCCTTTAACTTAAATAGTAAAGTATTTGTAATTGAAAAGGAAAGAATTACCATGCTCGTGTATTATTTATTGATGCAACCTTCATAATATCGACGATAAAAAAAGGAAGCATAAACACCTCTTTTAGTTTGGATCACTATGGCCAAATGTGATCCATCTCCCCCTCTTGCACTATCCTCCCTGCACCCCTATGTTGCCATGTTGCCATGTCCATCGTTGTAAGTTATCGTTGTTGCCTTTCTCCCTCGTTCTTATGCTACCCCTCCTAGGTTTGCCCTCTTTCTTGTGCTATTCCATCCTTTTGCCAAGATTGAGTTTTGTTGATGTTTCTTTTAACTTCTAGGGTTGCCTTCAAGCGTATTGCCTTTTTCCTTTAATTCTTCCATTATTATGGCTCAAGAAGAAGAGAAACTCTACTCCCCTACAACAAGCCCTTTGTTGTACATGCCAATTAAGATGCTAGAACCGATTCAAAGGCAACTCCAAAAACTGCTTGTTATGAATGAAAAGAGGACCATGAGATCATGACTCTTCATGAAGAAAAGTATCACAAAAGGAGAAAAAGGAGCTTCGTAAAAGATGAGAATAGTAGATACATCAGAAAAAATTCAAGCTCTCTAGAGCAAGTTAATGCAACCCAATGAGGAGACTAGTTTATTTGCCACAGCAGTAGCATGAAATCTTGAAAAATGAAGATACCCATTGCTGAGATTATTTTCATCCCCTATCAGAAGAGAAGCTAAGGGAAAGCAACTCCCTTGACATCAAAGTGCATGGCATACCTGAAACCAAGGACACCTTATAGGAAGCTAGCCATTTCTTGGACACCACACTTGGCCATAAGAGAACCGAGATAGAGAAAGAATGGAAGGACAATACAACCTTGGTAACAAGTTTGATTCCCAAGATAGTCAATGGGTAGCTCTCAAATAGACGGCCATGCCTCAAAGTGCCCATATCTTAATGGATGACAAGAGATGACCCTTTATGGGCAAGAGGTCAATTGAAGGAGCACACACAAAGGGAGTCAAGACCTCTAAGTCTGGGAGCACCTTGGGGTGCTAGCCACACCCCTTCTGTATATGCTTTTGAATTTGTAATAGTATCCACTCATCTTTGTGACAGAGGGGAATCTACAAGATTTCATTAACGATCACGGAGACACACAAGAGCCGATAGATAGGTTTATTGACATTTCCCAATTTCCCATGGGAGTCTATTTATAATGAGCAAGCAAGGTCAAAGGACATCAAAGGAATGGGCTATGAAGCATGTGATATTGGTCTATAGAGAGATGTGAGCATTGCAACATTCAATTTTCCTCTTGAGACTCCTTCATATGAAAAAAAGTATAGGTCCTTCCTGTTAGAAAGAGATCTCATCAAACATCATCTCCTTTTATGACCAAGAACATGTTCTACTCCTAAGCAATATTAATGCCTTGACCATAGTTGCAACGAATCGCGATTCGCTGGCAATCACGATTCAGCGAATCGCAATTGCCTGCCCCGAATTGCTGACAAACCAGAAAAAAATTTCATTTAACCTGGCCGCGGTAGCCCATTCTCGCGCACCAAGGGGAGAGGGTAAAATTGCATATTGAGAGGAAATGATGGCGGATCATCGCGTGTGAGCGTTCGCCATCCATCTATTCGTTATTCCAGAGGCAGTGCTCATAGGCTGCGTATTGAGCGAGATTGCTTGGTTTTTTTTATTGTAAACCACCTTTCCCCATGCCCACAATAATTCCTATCACATCAGTTTCAATCGTTACGGCACGCCTTGCAAGTTTTGAACGGAACGCCTTAATTCCATGTGTTTTTTGGCCGGTTTTATGGACTAGCCTAGAGGCATCTGATTGAGGTGATGTCTGGGCCTACATCGCGTTTCTACATGCCTACAGAGACCCCTATGAAGTTCGTTTCATCTGTATTCGTCTGTTTTTTGCCCTGATTATGATCGGATTTTGAGGCATTCGATTCTCTAATGCGTTCAGGAGCTACACAGTAATTTTTTATGCTTGCCAAAATGGTTGTGATGTTCGCTGTAATGAGTAGTAGGTTGTCAGATGCTTTCAACTTGATTCCAACTGTTAAACACAATTTTTAAGGGTTTTCTTTGGATGCTTTTTTGTCAAGTTGTTCTGGCCAATTCAATGCAGTGTAGTGCATATGCAAATGTTTAGGGTTTTGGGCATTGCATTGAAGATCTGCTCGTTTGTTTTTTTGCAGGATTGATCTCTTGCTGATACCATGCCGGTCGTTGGTAGGGGCACTTGGGCTGAGGTTGAGCTCACAGAGGGGCGTGCGGCTACATTCAGAGGCTCAGGTACCCGCAGATGGAGATGCCTATGTTGTGGCGGGATCTTCATTGGATCGTTTACCAAGATCAGAGCTCACTTGCTACGGCTCATAGAACAAGATGGGCGGGGGATGGGCATATCTGCCTGCCCCAAAATTTTTGATGAGGTTGTGCAGAGGCTCATGGACATGCACGGGCTTGATGGTACCTCCACCCAGCCAGTCAGGCCTGGCCTTCTCCTAGCAATCTGCCAGGTGGCCTACAGCCCCCTCCCCCCTTTCTATAACTAATTTTTCTTCCTTCTGTCCATCGCTGGCAGACAGGGACAGGAAGAAGAAAACTTGTTTAAATTTCCAAGGAGGGCCTTGATTTCGCCAACTAAGGATCTGAGAAGCATTGCTACAGCAGGGCGCTACTAGCTGCCACCTCTCCTGGCCTGAAAAGTGCCACGTGACAGATTTGCCAACTACTTTCTGGCAACCCTCGCTGAACAAACAGCGAGTATCAAGAGACATGCAGACTCAGGAGTATACTGGTGGGCTGTGTGCGCTCTCAGCTTGATCTTCTAGTTATTTGCTGAGGAGGGCCCATCGCGACTAGAAATCCACAGGTCTTGAGCGGAATTGCAACAGGAAAGACTGCCACCTGTCCTAAGTTGGACAGTGCCACATGGCAGGTCTTCCTTAGGCCCCCAGCCGTTTTTTTTAAAACTTTTTCTTACTTCAAAATTTATAAAAAACAGCGGAAGGAAAAAAACCCTGAAAAATGCATAAAAAATGCATTTTAAATCCGATTTGAAATCCGTCAGAAGTGCCAAAACTTACAAGAGAAACTCTACGGATCAACGCAGTTGCTTTAAGCATGCAGTGGCTTTGATACCATATGTTACAATCTTACTTACTGCAAACCTCCAGGTGCCGGTTAACCACAAGAGACCGAACGATTCACGTTCCACCCCGCCATAGGACCTAATCCGGGTCCACCCACCGTGCCCTGGCCTGTGACCTTATCATGGATCCGACCTCCATCCCAGACGGCGTCCCATACCACCACCTAGGCTCTCAGCCATCTCCTGCCTCACGCTAGCAATACATCCTGGCCGTGCACATGCTCTTCATCCACCTCCTCCTAGGTAGATAGAATGGATGGCAAATGAGTCCTCCTCCCCTTGTATACCTCCAAGGAGAGAGCCTCCAAGCCATGTGCACTTCTGGATCATGACACGTGGCAACCATGCAGGTTCACAAGTCACCGGTCAAGTCTACAGGCCCAGTCATCGTCCAGTCTCAAGTCTGGGTTTGGGACCCAAGGGAGTTGGGTCCCTAACAGATGACTTGCTCTAGCGCGTCAATATATAATCCAAAGAGAACTAGTGAGAGAGAGCATCCTTGCTTAACCCCAATAGTACTCCAGATTTGCTCAGAAATGCCACTACCATGATGAAAGCAACCCAAAACCCTCTAATAGAGAGCCATGACGGCTAGAATAATATCTGTAGAGAAACCCAGGTCTCGGAGTCTATGGATAAGTAAAGAGTGTGGGACAGAATCAAAGGCTTTCTTGAAGTCCACAAAACAACAGTAAACCGTTTCTTTCCTGTGTCTAGCTTCCTCAATGATGGCTGGAGTGTGAATATGTGATCTGTAGCGGAATAATGAGCGCGGAACCCTGCCTGACCCAAAGCATGTAATCTCCTGGACTCTGCCTCTGAGGTAACTGCAGACTAGAGGATGACGCCATATAACTTCGTGAGGACATGTCCAATCATAATAGTGCGGTAATTACCAGGTATTATGGGGTCATCGTTTTTATGGATAGGATGTATGATGTTGGTGCACCAAGAGGATGGGAAGCCCTCAACAACAACATGGTTAAGGAGAGTGGATAATGTAGGGGTAAGGGTATTGGGGGCGTGAATCAGTAGCTCAGACTCAAGGTCTTCAATGTCTCTGGTGCAGTGGGTTTTCATCTTTTTGATTGCTGCCCGAACCAAGTCAGGGGTGAAGAAGGTAAAGTCTGAAGGTCGAGGAGAGATGGAGATGGGCGTATCAGTGAGTATTGTGTAAAGCTGGGTAGCATAGTCGGTCCAAATATGTAAATCGTCCAGAAGAGGGGGGTAATAGATCCTAACACTACAGTAGGGCAAACACTAACCCCTCCACCCAACCTTACCTACTCCCTGATATAGAGTAAGCCCCTCCTAGCCCAATGTGAGGACTGGTAGCATGCATCTGCCAAGTGTCAGCCATGTGGCACTGACGTGGCCGACTGCACGTCGGGACCCAACTGGGGGCCATGTCCTGCTGACAGGGTCCCTAGACTGTGTTAGGCCTGCCATGGCTATGGACCGTTATGGGGCACACTACTCACACTGTCTGGCCCTGTTGGTCGCCGTGTACCCTGGACAAGACCCTGACTGTGGTATCTGACCTATCTGTGTTCTCTAGGGTTCGGCACTGGTCACGAGCTCATAACACACCCTCCCCCTTAAGAACCGTCTTGGTCATCTAAGACAAAGTCTGAAAAAATCTTGCGAAGGACGCTGCCTCTTTCCCAAGTGGCATTCTCAACAGGCTGATCATTCCACTTGACCAGGTATTATCAGTATAGAGTATGACGAGTCTGTGTCTCTCTACTATCAAGAATCTCCTCTGGCTCGTGTGGAGGTTGCTGAGAATCCAATGGGAGAACTAGGACACTGTCCCTTACCAGATTTTCTGATCTGGCTAAGGCTTTTCTTAACTGACTTACATGAAAGACTGGAAAAACCTTACTACTGTGTGGGAGTTCTAGCTCATAGGTGACCTCGCCTAGTCTCCTACTGATGGTAAAGGGACCACAATACCTAGGAGACAACTTAGCACACACTCTTGATTTGAGGGTTTTAGAGTCAACTGGGACTCTCAAGTAGACTTTCTCACCAGCAAAGAACTGCACATCTCGTTTGTGTGGATCTGCATAATGCCTGGCTCGATCCTGGGACTGCCTAATGCTACGCTTGTTCTATCATCTGGTTTAGGTCCTCTAAAAAGTTTCTGGCTGCTTCAACCTTTTCTAGTTTAAACCCTACAGCTGTGGGTGAGCGTGGCTGAAAACCGTACATCAGCATAAATGGGCTGTATCTCGTAGCTGAATGTTTGGTACTGTTGTAAGCAAACTCTAATATCGAGAGATACTCCTCCCAATTTGTCTGCTTCTTGCTGACGTATGCTCGAAGCATATCCTCCAGCACCCTCTCTGTTTGACCATCCATCTGTGGATGGTCGGTGGTACTCATATTAAGTTTAGTATGGAGATGGTGGAATGCTGCCCTCCAAAAATTTCCATTAAACTTATTGTACCGGTCGTTGACTATGCCAGAAGGTAGACCACCGTACAATTTAAACAGCCCGTCTACAAACAACCTCGCCAACTCTAGAGCTCTAATGGTTGTTTTGGTCGGAATAAATGAGCCATTTTGGTCAGACGGTCAACTGTGACCCATATAGCGTCATTTCCCTTTTGGGTTTTAGGCATGCCTACTATAAAATCCATGGAGATACTCTCCCATTTACCAGCTGGTATATCTAAGGGCTGCAACAACCCTCCTGCCTTTAAACGCTCTGCTTTGTTTACTTGAGATTTCTGGCAACTGGTTACATATTGTTGGACGTCCTTTTTCATACTGGGCCAGAAAAATTGCCTACGAAGAAGCTCATAGGTCTTCTGTATGCCTGGGTGTCCCACACTAGGATTGTCATGACATTCATATAGGATGTGCTGCCTATAATCCTCTGAATTGGGGACACATACTCTATCTCTATAGAGCAAGTACTCATCCTGAATGGAATACTGTTTCCATTTGAATCCTTGAGTCTACTGAACCTCAACCATTGGGGTTTGCTTGGGTAATACAGGCTCAGAATCCTCAACGTCATCTGACGTATACTCGGACTCATCATCATCCTCAACGGAAGTTGTCGTATTCTTGGATGAACTGGCACCAGCCCCGAGAACTGGTTCTGGAGTCTGTACCTATCTGCTCTGGACTGAGTTCCAGATAGTAGAGAAGAATGCATCATGCTGGCACTTCCCTCTCAAGGACTCGAGTAACTCATTATGAATTTGAGTAAAACTCAGTTCGTTTATCATAGGCATTCTGCTAAGGGCATCTGCTACTGTATTGAATTTCCCCCATCTATATTTGATAGACATATCAAACTCTTGCATCAACTCTGCCCAACGAGCTTTCCGACCTCTAAGCTCAGGTTGATTGCAAGGTATCTGAGACTTTCATGGTCTGTCAGGACCTCAAAGTTGGCACCATACAAATAATGCCTCCAAGTCTTAAGGGCATGGACTATAGAAAAGAGGTCCTTTTCATAGGCACTATACCTAGTCTGAGCTGGCTCGAGTTTTTTACTCTCGAACGCAACTGGTCGTCCACCCTAAGTTAGTACAACACCAACTGCAAAGTCGCTAGCATCTGTTTCGACCACAAATGGCTGATTGGGGTCGACGACTTTTAAAATTGGTGCTGTAGCTAAGGCTGTTTTGAGAGCATCAAAGCTCTCCTGCTGTCAAATGAACTCCTTTCCCTTCCCCTTAAGAAGATTTGTCATGGGAACTGCTACCTGAGTATATTTCTTGACAAATCGTCTGTAATATCCCGCCAAACCAAGAAAAATCCGAAGTTCCAAAATATTCTGAGGTTCCAGCCATTTGAGTATGGCTTTAACCTTATTCTTATTCGGGTCCATCTTAATCCCATCTGCCGAGATAATGTGACCCAAATATGCTACTTCTTCAACGCAGAATTCACACTTGGATTCTTTAGCATAAAGCTTATGCTTTCTGAGCAGTCGAAACATCTTTCTGAGGTGTTTTAGATGCTCCTTTCTCATTTTGCTGTAGACGAGGATGTCATCTAAAAATACGACTACAAACTTACCCAAGTATGGTCTGAGGACACTGTTTATCAAGGTCATAAAGGTAGCTGGAGCATTTGTGAGCCCAAATGGCATCACCTTAAACTCATAATGACCATGACGAGTCCTAAAGGCTGTTTTCGGGACATCTTCCGATTTTATACGGACTTGATGATATCCCGATCCGAGGTCTATTTTACTGAAAAACTTAGCCCCGTCGAGTTGATCAAACAACTCGTCTGCCCAAGGCATAGGGTATTTATTCTTAATTGTGACTTTATTGAGGGCTCTGTAATCTACGCAAAGACGCATAGACCCCTCTTTTTCACCAATAGGACTGGTGAGGCCCATGGTGAACTACTGGTCTGAATTTGGCCTTTCCCAAGATAATCTATTAACTGCCTAGTTATTTCTTCATCCTCTGTTCGGCTGACCCGATACGGAGGTTTAGAAACAGGTGCTGTACAGCTAGTGAAACTATGTACCTATGCTGACTAGGTACTTCTGGAAGTTAAGGTTTTTTAACTAGGGTGTAGTTGATGACATTATGGGTTGCCCCATCATCAACCATAACTCTAACTGACTGGTTATCAACTTTCCCATGCATACGTACTAGGTCATGCGGCCCAAAGCTAAAGGGTCTCGCTAGCATTGCAGAGGTCAGCTGGCAACAGTGTTTATGGTCTTCATGATACACTTTGATCTCGGAAGCTGCCGAGTCACTGGGGAAACTTACAGTCTGAAGAAGATGAACTTGTTTCTTATTTTTTTTATCTTTCTTAGTGAAAGGCCCCTTGGGACACTGTCTGACTGTGTGTCCCTTGCCCATACACACAAAGCACAAACGTTCTTGTTTGGCTTTCTCAAAATCTTCTGGTTTTAAGGGCTGTATGAGTGAAGGGCGTTTCTGAGGAGCTTCACCTTTAATTTTATTTTCTTTCTTTCTTTTTAAAAATTTCTTTTTAAATTGAAAGTCTTTCTGAGGAGGCTGCTCAAAAAGTGGCTGCTGTCTCGCCCTCTTCCTACCCACTGAATCATCATAGATTTAAGCATATCTGAGAGCTTGGTCAAGGGTAGTAGGCGAGTTTCTCTGGACCTCTACTTTATATTCATCTTTGAGACCATGGACAAATCCCTTGATTTTCTGATAATCATCCATTTTTAAAATTGCTTCTCGATACTGCGACGTATATTGGATTAGGGACTTGTCCATTACTGTTTTCTCCCAAGCTTTCCAGGCTCTATCAAGTTCATTTTCCGGTAGGAATTCTCTTAGGAAAGCTTCTTCAAAGGCCTTCCATGACTGGGGAGCCTGCCCAGTCTCTTGTAGATTTAACCACCACTTATAGGCCATGGGCCCTAAGGAAAGACTGGCCTCTATTGCTTGCAAATGGTCAGGGGTCTGTTTAAGAGCATGAATGTTCTTCCATTTGCTGAGGAAGGTTTGTAGAATGTCTGCATTTCTATCAAGGCTCTTCCCCAATAAAAGTAGGAGGCTTCAAATCTTTAAAGACACTGGGTGAGACCGCAGAGGCTCGCCCAAAACTGATGGAAGTGGAGAAGGGGACAACTGAGAAGTGGAGGGAAGGCTTTCTTTCGCGAAACTCAGAATTAAACTTTTGAGTTCAGCGAACTAGTCGTCCACACTGGACTTGAAATTGACTAATGCCAACCTCAGTTCATCCACTTTCGTTACCAAGTGGAGAAACTGCTCCTTGGTAACCAATTCGTCGAGTTCTTCGGCGAATTGTTTATGTTCTTCTACTTCCATTGGTTCTTTCCCTTTATTGAACCTCAGGGATTCCGTTTCTAATTCATCAATGCCTCTTGTCAGGAGTTGATCAAATCCCAGAGAAGTGGTCATTTTCAGAGACAGAAAAAGATTGCCTGACATTTCCTTTCAAAAAAAGTCAAAAAGACTAATTTATAACTGTACAAAGAGGGAAAGAAGATTTAGCTATTTCTGAGGACTGTACTTTCAAAGAAAATACGAAGAGGAACCCTCTCAGCTCTTTTACCCAAAATTTCAGACCTGCTGTCCCGGAAAATCCCAGTTGGTGGCTCCAAAATGGTACCAAATTTCCGGTTTCTTGAGTTGAGTTGCTCGCTCGCTTGCTAGCAGACCTGTGGCAATCTGAAGATGGTATGGATGGGGCCCTGGGATGCTCCCAATCCCAGGGGCCCCGAATTCCTAGCTCTGGGAACGGCTAGGGGTGCCAGCAATAAATCGTATCTGACCATCTCGATATATGACTCGTCTACCAGTCTCTCAAGCCACCTGGAAGGCTTTATGCCTCTCCTCAACCTGGATATAGGTAAGATCGTCATCCATATATATGATAGTGCCAAGTAACTAGGCTCTACAAGCGTAAAGCTTCTCTGCGGCTGTCTAGGGATGTGGGGCGCTACGCTTGGTGCCTTTCTTTAAGACTGCTGCCCATGAATCTTTATGCTGTTCAATTTTACTCTCGAGCTCCCGTATCATGGTGGTGGTTGTTTCTGAGGCCGCAACCTACTGAGTGTTGATCACTTCCTCCAATGAGGCGACTTTGGACTGCAACAAGTTCTTTTCCTTTAGTAAGGAGACCACTACTCCTTTCAACTGTGAAAGTTCTTGCTTCAAAAGCTGGAAATCGGCTCTCATTTGGTCAGCTTCCCAAGAGGAAAATAGTTCGGTTGATTTGGAGGGAGTGTATGGGATTACTGTAGGTGGGGGAGCCATGGCTTCTTGGGAAATAGGAATAGGAAGGAGGCCGGTAGGAATGGCTAGATTCATAGGATTGGAGATCGATGAAGACGAGGAAGAGGTGGAAGAAGAGGAAGATGAAAGAGAAGGAGCAGAAGAAGAAAGTGAAAGTGGAGAAGAAGAGGCAAGGGGGGGTGCTACATCAACAGGCAGCGCTGCCTGCGTGGCAACGCTGCCACATCATTAGTCTGCAACATGGTGGAGTCAACGAGCAGCGAGGGGGAGGGTATTGTGGCAAGCAGCGAGGGGGAACTGTGGCAGGGGGTGAGCCAACAACGACCGGGGGGGGGGGGGGGGGGGGGGGTGTGTGGGTGGGGGGATGAGGTGTTGGCTATAGGGGCGCGAGTCCGTGTGGCGCGAGGAGGGCCTGACCCTCAAGGAGGAGCCATGGTACTCAGCAAATGCGCGCCCTGTCAGCCTTAGAAATGCGCCCTGTCCGCCCTAGAACTGCGCCCTATCAGCTAGAGCTGCACCCTGTCAGAGCCCAGTCATCAATGCATACCCAGTCAGCAAGGATGCGCGCCCTCGGCACCCTGAAATGCGCACCCAGTCAGCTGCGTGACCAGTCAGCAGTCAGCAGAATGTGCGCTCAGCAGCGTGCCCAGATGTGCGCCCAGTCAGCTGCGCCTAGTCCGCATCCAGTCAGCAGAAGCGTGCCCAGTCAGCTGTTCACTATGACCTTGGGGAAAATAGACAACTTGGCTACCAATTGTTGGCAACGAAACAAGAGGACCGGCACATGCCTGCCACAACTTAGAATTCAAGCTTCTTTTTTCACCTGCCTAGTTATAACCGGTTTTTATACCCTTGAGTTTTATGCTGATGCTGGAGACTTTCCTATCTTTAATTCTTCTTCCCACCTTGATCACTGCTGTTTCATTTGTCATACACTGGCTCCAATCTTTCCTTCTCTTTCTTTTTCTTCTTCTCATGCTTCCATTACATGAGAGAGAGAGAGAGAGAGAGAGAGAGAGAAAAGAAAGAAAGTTAATGTCTTTTTGATGCCAAAGGCATATAAGACTACAAAGTACATGTCAAGTATGTGGTAACAGTGGGAGCGCATAAACGTCTTCGAAGATGCTAAAAGAAAACATCTAATGTATACTAAGATATATGCGATAATAATGATGTCGGTGCATAAAAATCTGAAACACTGTCGTGAGGAACTGCCGCTACTGTAGAAGAATGTGATGCGGGCTGCAACATGTGGGAGCTCTGGAATCTGCTGATGTCGCACATGGGTGTGGGAGGTATGTCGTTGCGGAGGAGGTCTAGAGGTCCCAACCGCTAAATGGTGATCGATGTTGTCTCTGATCTCTGTGGGCATGCAGGTGACTATCATCGGTGTCGTCTTCGTCATCGTCAATATCTAGGTCTCATGGTCTCCGCCTACAAAAGAATGAAGTGATCAGTAGTTGAGGAATAGAGTGTTGGGTCGCCTCGTGTAGATCTCGTCGCAGTAAGAACATCTCTCGTATCATGAGAGCACAAATCTAGAGTCCTCATAGGATATAAGAGATCGTAGAGTGGGGGGCCTGTCTCTGAACAACAAACAGTGGTATCTCCCTTTGATCTCATAGTAAATAGGGCATCTAAAAATGAAATGCTCCTTGGACTCCACCTCGTCTAAAGAGCAAAACTGGCAAATCCGCACCTCTTGTGGAATACCATGGAACCTCCCAGTCTCAATAGCTAGCTGATGTGAGGATACTCTGAGCTGCCCCAATGTGAACCTGAGGCAATGTGATAAGCCTGAGGCTAAGTATCGTGGCAGTACTAAAACTCCGACTACATCTAGCTCGAGAAAGTGGGTTCAGGCTTAACATGTGTCGTATCTCTTCAGTATGGTTCATTATGGTTTCAACCATGATTCAGTATAGTTTCTTACTCATTTTGACCTTGATAGACATCAGAGAGCCAATAGAACAATTTAGGGTTTTTCAGTAAGGCTTAGTAGGGTTTGGCATGGTTTAGTGTGCATTTCAATGCGTTTCAGTAAGGTTCTGTGCTAAATGTCCGTTCAACAGCATATCTGGAATTTTTGTCACCCAGGTTTATGCAACAAATATATTTCACCTAACTGCTTGTGGCGGACCAGAATCCACTGGAAAATTGTCTATCTGCAATACTCTAATTTTCCTCTCTCTACTGATACCCATATTGGGTGGTTTAAAAAAACAAAAAAACGATTCACAGCAAATGCTGATTTTCTGGACAACGCTTCGCGAATCACAATAAAATCGCGATTCTAGATTTGTTAGTGCAAGGCCCTTGACATCATGTTGCCATATTGACATACATGATGTGGAGGATGATTGATACATATATGCACACTTGACAATGAGGAGCTTGGTATTCACAAAGCATTGACAAACAAGGATTGCCCAATTACAGCCAATGGTGGGCATTCCCTATGTTTGGGAGAATCTCAAGAACTAGTCATATATGATGGCCTAGCTAGATGGCATACCTCAAGGGATTTCACATGGCATAGGACACGGCGTGGTTGACTACCTCATGGGTCACATACATTTTTGACCTAGCCATTACCTCTACTTGAACACTTCTCTCTCACTTTCTACCTAGGCTCAATAATGGCTTGATCATCTCCACCTGTCTCTCCAACCAATGTTTCGTGGACCTTTTCGAAAAGCCTTTTCACGACGTGTTTGAAACACGGTTAAAATGAGAAAAATTCGGCTTTGTCGAGAAAGAAACGGTGAAACATTTTTAGGGTTTTTTTTTTGCTTGTTTTTATTCCTAGCCTTTTGTTAAAAGAAAACCAAGTGTTGTTTAAGTGTCTAGACAGTGATTATAGCTCTATACAATGATTGATAAACAATTGGTAATCGACAAACTTGAATGACTAAGGACTCAATGAGACATTGAGATACATCACACAATGCACATGCACAAGGTATTCATAATTCTACTATTTCCTACTAAGTTCTGATTAAAGTTTTATACGCCAAACTTTCACACACACACATTAGGTTTTTTTTTTTTTTTTTCTTGCTCTAATTTTAAAATTTGTTTGGAACAGTCCGTTTGAAACGAACTTTTCAAAACGGAGTTTCATTGAATGAAATGCTTTCAGTGAAACATTGTCTCTAGCCCCTCATACATTATAATACACATTGTCAATCACACAAACCCCTCTATACCATGACTCACTCCAGTCACTACATCATATACCATTTGATACAAAAGCCAATAATCTCACCTTTGTTGTCCATGTAGCCGCATCCCTCTCTTTTCCATCCAAAGCACATAAAATGAAATCACATGATACATGGTATGATGAGAAATGTCGTCAAATCCATCTACACATTTTCCAAGTTTGTACCTCCTCTTCCCACCATCTCCATGAGGCCAAATACCAGAAACGAACACTTCTTTGATGCAAGAAGGAAGCCTACATGGAAGTTGAGAACAAGAGACTTGTAGACTTCTTGTGTACCTCATGATCAGGTGCCTTTTGGCGTGAGTTTCTTCTACAAAGCCCAACCCGCCCCCCCCCCCCCTTTTTTTTTTCCCTTTGATCGATCTATATACTTGGACCCAATATGCTACAACCCTCTAAACAATACCCACCACCACCCCAATCACCATCTCACAAATACTTTCCAAGTTCTCTTTAAGCATTCCACAGATGGTACATGAAGTTGCTGATTGGCTGAAATATAACTTGCTTGTGATGTCGAAAACCTTGAGGCCAAACATCTGCCTTGGCCTTTAACATGTTGCAAACATTGTATCCCCTGCCTTGGCCACGCTCCTTGACATTGTATCTCTACTTTCCCATTCTCTTGGTGCACCAATATCACTCACCCAATCCACCAAACTGGTGACCATTGAGGCTAGACGGTTATTGTACCACTACGATTGGCTATGTCATGGCTAAGCTTTGTAAGATCATCCTTGAGATAGTAGTCAGAGAGGCCAAGGCTAGACACGTACATGCTATGGAATAGATAGCTTCATGGCACATCACTCTACCACCGACCATAAATTCACTCATAGGGCACTCAACAAGGAGGCGAGACATAGGAGAAAAGGAGGCTGGGCTATATTGTTGCTTTGTAGAATTCACATAAACTTGCAATGCAATACCACACCATAGGCTTATTTAGAGGGTGAAGGATGTGTAATTCTAACCTCATATCATGCTGGTGGTCATGGCTATATACAAGAGGGTGGTGGGAGGTTTCAAATTGTGTGATAGCACATCCAAAACAATCACTAATATCCTAAGTGAAACAGACGTATGCACTCTCCCCTACTTTATCTGCATCCTTGACACACTTGGCATCTCTATGATTGCCCTTCCCTTGGGTACCCATGATTACATCAAACGGGTCATCTACAAAGCTACCATACTACCCATGTTCTAGGTTATCACATGGTCTCAGATTGATACTAGATTAGCTTCAAGTCTCCTCGCATCAGCTTGAGGATGAGATTGGAAAGTTTCAGAGTATTCCACGAGAGGATAGAATCTGTCAGTTATGCTCTCTAGATGAGGTGGGAACTGGGGAACACTTTTCTTCACATACCCAACCCATTACAAGATTTGCGCGAGACACTAGTCACTTTGTGTTCACTTGTTACCTATGAGGGTCTATGTTGTGTTGCACTTATGATACAAGAGACACTTTTATTACAATGTCTCCAACCTTCGCATCAGAGTACTCCAGACACAACTTCATATCACCTCCTTTTTCTCCAGATGACGACAATGCACCTCCTAACATTACACCATAGCCACAAGAAGAGGTCCCTCTCACACTTGACGTCAGTAGCATATAAAAGCCTTACCTCCCACTGTAGCTCGTATTACATCCTTTTTCAGTAGCAGCAACAACATTATCATCATACATAGCTATTTCATAGTTAATACCTATGTTGTCTCTTTATCATTGTATTTGTATTTAGGTTTACAATAAATGCATTTTTATTTTACAGATTTAGAGATGTTTTTCAAACGCTCTCAAGTTGAGATGCAATCATATTTCACATCGTCAACATATACACTGTTCCATAGGGCATCCCAACCATGGTCCTCTAGTTCCTCAGGCATACCAAAAAAGATAACACCACCTTGATTATCCACTTTCCATCTTCCATTTGTCGTAGAGATGCCTTGAGGAAAAGAGTCAGATGACATATCATAAAGCTCTTACGTCACTCCTTTGTCATTTTCGCTATCATAGCTCACCGCCTCACTCCACATCGTTGCATCGCTGGCTTTCACATCTAAACCTTATCGACTCCAACCCACATCATCTCATCCCGTATGACCTCCTTGGTTTGATACCGAATGCCACTCTCTTCATCTCCGTGCTGTCCATGCACATTTACATGAACCCCATCTTCTTTATATAGCACATTGATCTCTTCACCACACACTTTGTCGTAGAAAACATGTATATGAAACATAGGACGGGAAATGACTTGTCAATTCTCTTTTTAGTTCATCCATAGCTGCTTTTTGGCGTGAGTTTATCCCCTATGCTTCACCTCCTCTCCTTGAAGATCTACATACCTGGACTACATATGCCACTACATTATACAACGTACCCACTAGCATGCCCATCTCCATCTCCCCCCGTCCATGTGAGTTCACCTTCTTCACCTCTGACATGGTCCTATTAGCCATCAAGAGAATGAAGACCCACCATAACCCAGATATTGACGACCTTGAATTCGAATTATTGATCCATGTTGCAGACATACTTTCAGCCGCTTTGCTCAACCGAGCCGTTCATTCATCCCATCCACAAAACTGGTGTGACCCCATGAATCCTGGTAACTACTATACCATCATGAGTGGACACATTATTGTGAAACTATATGCCTCCATTCTTCAGTCAGCAGTGAGTTTTGAGGCTGAGACCAAGAGACTACATGCATTGGGTTAGGCAAGTTTCCGAGCTCATTATTCCACTAAAAATCATGTCTTCACTCTTCGGGCTATCATCTAGGAGGCCAGAAAAAAGAGAGAGCGGGTCTACAATTGTTTTGTTGACTTCATGAAAGCCTTTCACTTTGTTCCACGGTCCGCCGTCTCATGCAACCGTTATGTGACCTTGGTTTCTCCATTAACATGGTTTTGGCAATGATGGCACTTTATGAGAGAGTTTTGGGTTGATTTTGGAGTGTCATTGGCATTTCATAGCAAATTTGGAGTACCACTGGGGTGAAGGGGGGTTGTTTCCTCTCACCTACCTTGTTTGGATTATATATACGGCTAGAGAGAGTTATTCAATAGTTAGTGGTGCAGGTTGTAGACTTGGTAATATTCTAATTGCCATCCTTCTTTATGCTAATGATGTGATTCTTGTCTCCACAACTAATGAAGACCAAGGTTATGGTCTGCGATACATCCAGGGCCTTCATGTAGTGACTAGAGATATTGTATCATCCTCCAATTATCTAGGGCTGCTCTTTATTGGTCTTATATTTGGCATGAGATAGGCAACTTCCACTAGACCTGGGAAGGGCCAGGCTTCCCTTGTCTAGCTAGACTCAGTTACATGATACACTTGCCATTTGTATCACACATCTTCCATCAGGCACCCATGATTATATCAGACGCTTCTTATATTGAGCATATTTTGTTCAACCATGGCAGGGCCAGCAAGGCGTCAAACGTGACTACTACCGGACTCACTTTCTATAAATAGATGCGGTCGGACTCCCAGTTTTACCATGCTATCTTGATTCTGGATTATCTCACGGTCTTAGATTCATAATGGAACAACTACGAGTCTCATCACGATTCACATCAGTTGGCTATTGAGACCAGCCGTTTCCAAGGTACCCCCAGAGAGATTATAGTTAGAGGCAATGTATTTTTTTCTTCATTATTGTTTTGAAGTTGTTTTATACACTCCCATGGTTACCACAAACTTAATATATATATCTTTCGTCTTATATGCCTTTTGGCATGGAAAAGGCATTAAAAAAGCTCTGTCTGTCTGTCTGTCTCTCTCTCTCTCTCTCTCTCTCTCTCTCTCTCTCTCTCTCTCTCTCTCTCTCTCTCTCTCCACACACACACATGCACATCACATCACATCACATCATGTACCGGAATTGTTCCTTTGCTATGCGGCAAGTATGTTATCAGAATTCACTCCAAAACACATCTTAGTTTTTAGAACTTACATTGCCAAAATAACGATCCAAAATCTGAACATAATGGTGGATAATCTCGAGGCACTCAAGTTCATTGTCTTCTGAATCAATGCACATACAGAAATAAAGGCTTGCATACCTGCACTCACACAGTATCAAACAACTAGCATCTTCAACTATAACTTCTATTATACACAGTAGCTCTGTAACATTAGAGCCAAAAACTATGTCAATCCTAGGAATTGCCACTCTTCAGTTGATTCTTGAATCTAATGTGCTGTAAAAGTTGCAGCAATAGACTGATATGTGCAGCCAATAGAATAAAAATCTACATTTAAGTAGTAATAAAAAACTTTTGGAAATAATATATGAGAAGACCGTTTATAAACAACTTTCACTCCTCGCCATTCCACAAAATTGCAAAGTTTTGGGCCTCTGGGAAGAATGACTCCACTGAGCTCACGAATCACCTGACAATGTGGCATAACATGACAGAAATCCGTGATCAAAATCTGCTGCTACTAATGATCAGAAAAGCCCCTCAAACGAAAACTTTGGCAACAGGCTATGGAGATGATCACTTTTAGAGAAAGGTGAAGCAAAAACCTTTGCTCTTTCTTTCTGAGAGTATGGAGAGTACCACTTAGTCAATCGAACTTTACCCTGTCTGCTGAATAGCAGCACAAAATGAATCTGCAGCAGATGTAAAAATGTTCCAACATTCACAACTCTCCTGACTGCTAGCACACAATCGTAACATGTGCATCCAAAAGAAAAACAAGTTACATCATAGTTTTGGCATACATTTCAGCAGTTGTATCTTGTAGTGGAGATGGACTTGTTATCTGACCAAGCCAAAAGACTATTAAGCTGATCAAAGGCTGATTGGCATTGAGTCGTCCAAAGAAGAGTAATCACTTTACCTATTTAAGCAGTAAGAGGGTAATGATGCCCTCCAACAAGATAGTTGTTGCCTTGTATTCCTTTGGATTAATTATGTGAGAAAAAGTCTCTATGTAGGATGCAAATGACACAAAAAGTAGGGTTTCAACAGCTTAGGATCAGTAACTACTCTTGATAATTGATGACAAACTTGAAATTTTAAAAAAAAATATTGGGAAACCCTAACGGGAAATCCCTAAACGCGATCCGGAACGTGGCCTGCAACTTTGGTGCTAGTATGACTAGTTACTCAAAATGACCAGTGGTAACGATCAAGTTATCAAATTTATATGAGTATAACTCTTCAAAAACCGCAAGGAAGTAAGATTAAAATCAATCCTTGATATAAATCATGATCTTATTATTACAGGATTAGGGATCTCTCATCAGAGTTTGATATGAAAGATCTTGGTTCACTACAATATTTTCTTGGGATTGAGGTATGGAGAGTAGCACAGGGACTATTTATTTCTCAATCTAAGTATGCTCATGAACTTCTTGAAAAGTTCAATATGTCAGAGTGCAAGCCTATTTCTACACCATATGATAGTGGATGTAAGCTTACTAAAGTTGAGGAAGATCAAGATGTAGATGAGACGTTATATAGAAAGCTTGTTGGAAACTTAATCTATCTAACTACTACAAGACCAGATATTGCTTATGCTGTGAGTATCGTTAGTCAGTTTATGGCTAAGCCTAAGCAGATTCATTGAAAAGCTGCTAAGCAAATACTCATATATATCCAGGACACTTTGAGATTTGGTATTCTCTATGGTAGACTGGATGATTTACAGGGATATGTGGATGCTGATCGGGCTGGAGATGCGGAAGACTGAAGATCTACTACAGTTTTTTGGGACGCTGGATGCGTCCAGCTGGCGCGTCCACATCCGGACGAATATTTAACCAAAAAAAAAAGTTTTTCCTAAACCCTAAAACGCGCGCGCGCGAGAGAGAGAGAGAGAGAGAGAGAGAGAGAGAGAGAGAGAGAGAGAGAGAGAGAGAGAGAGAGAGAGAGAGAGAGAGAGAGAGAGAGAGAGAGATGCTATTGGGTTTAGGGAGAGAGAGAAGAAGAAGAAGAAGAAGCTTTATTAACGTCTTTTCCATGCCAAAAGGCATATAAGACGAACAAGTACACCCAAAAAAGTGGAACCAAGACGGAGCAATGCCGTCAAACAACATAACTAAAACCAAACTAACTAAGAAGAGGATAATGTCCAGGATTATATGGTACGAAGACCATTTACAGATTCAACTGGCATCTCTTCAGTGCTCTAACTCTCTCACTAACTCTGAACAATCTCAGATATCTCATTAATAGCAGCAGGTTTAATATCTACAAAACGAATGATACCATCCCTATAGATCAGCCGCTTTCCATTGGTTAGAGCCTCCTGTTTTGCCTTTTTCCGTTCTTGAACCTGAACGAAAGTAAGGTCTTCATCCAGGTATATTGTAGTGCCCCGCAGTGTAGATCTCTTTCCTAGCACTTCATGACGACCTGTTGCAGATGCAAAGCATATGACAGGAGTACCTGGGTCTTTCTTAGGCCGCCATGCCGTATCCATATCATTGTGGTGGTGCTGAAGATTCTCTTCAAGAAACTTTTTAGCTTCACCAACAGCATCATGGGAGTTCGTAATACCTCTGACTCGGACATTAAGAGCCTTTTGCTCTCGCAAACGCTCTCTATGAACGTAGCTGAGATAAATGAAGGGAGGTGGTAGAACAACAATATTAGGACCTTTAAGCACATCTGCCCAGGATCAGACAGCAGTATGATGCTATTCCACTTGACTTTCAAGCTGGTGGATCTTAGCTGAAGTAGTCGAATGAGAGGAAGCTTCGATTTTGATAGCCGTAACTTCTTTCTTGAGATCATCAATAGACGAATCTAGTTTCTGAAGATGAGATTGCACAGATTGGATCATAGCTTCAAGAGAAAGAAGTTTAGAGTATAGGGAGAGAGAGAGAGAGAGAGAGAGAGAGAGAGAGAGAGAGAGAGAGAGAGAGAGAGGGTAGAAGAATCCAGTGGGAGATGGCAGGGCGCACACCAACTAATGTGAGTGTTTGTTCTGTACCTGTTCGCTTGCAATATAGGCTTCTTTTTTGTTTTTCACAGTTTATTTCCATCGTGGGATTTCGCTTGACGGTCTTCTTTGTGTCCAGACAGAGAAGCTCTTGGAAGATGTCCGCCGACACAACAAACGACATCGAAAGCAAGAAGCAGAATTTCACGAGTGCCAGCGAGAGATAATGACGCGACTATCAGAGTTGCAGCCACGTTCCCTGCGACTCTCGAACCTGCTCCCCCCTACCTCCGCTGGCGAGGGCGAGGAAACATAGCGGATTGGAATTAACTTCACCGCAGAACAGATGGCCATGGTTCGGGAAAGGGTCCTTCGTCGTCGGGCAGGAAAATCCACTGATTGGAAATCAGAGGGTGTTGTCTCTGAAATCGCCCTAAAAACATTTGATGTGGATTTGAAGAAGGAGGAATTAATGACTTTCCAGATAAAATTTGCAAAGTCTGTGTTGTTGTAATGAGCAGCTCTTTCACTAATGAAAAAAAACTCACTTGTGTATGTACCTTTTTCATGGAGAAGTAAAACTGCAATTCTCAAGAAAGCTTCAACAGTAGAACATTTTTGTTTGCATGTTCTTATGCAGTTTTGGAAGTGGAGTCACAACTGGTCCTTCTTGAGATGCTGAGCATTCACTTCCCCCAAAAATCTTCTGGTCTTGAGCTTGATCCTGCATGCAGTTTACGTAGTTGTGCCAAAGATAGGACGCCCGATTTCGCACCCTAGATTTCCCCAGGCACTGGAAAGACCTTTTTGACCATTGCTTTCTTACAAATCTTCCTAGCCAAATACCTGGGTGAAATGGGTATTGATCATTGCCCCCAAAAGGCAAAAAATGTGAATCTGGTTGACCTGCACCTTGGATAACGAACTGTACAAAATGACAATCCCCTAACAGTTATGAACGTAGCCACGGCTGATCTAGATTTAGTCTATGAAAGCATCACATAAGCAAGACTTAACCCTAGAAAGCAGGAGAGAGAAAGCTTAAAGAGACTAAAGAAGGAGATCATATCATAAGCCAAGTAACAAATGACACAGAATCCCTACTTATAGCCAAGAGGAAGCCCTAAAAGGAAGCTTTCAGTGGCTAGGGCCAAACTGAGAGGGAAAATAGTGCGCCCTCCAAGAAGGCCCCCACTCTCAATAATATGACCAAATAACCAATATAGTAAATCATAGGGCCCAAGGCCAATAATATGGTCTAAATGTCAATAATAGGGCCCAAGGCCAACCATATAGTCTAAATGTCAAATAATGAATAAAAAAGGGCCCAAAGCCTGCCTATGCATGAAGTAAAGTAAATGTAAATGGACATGGCGAATGTAATGAGCCGAGTCCATAACTCTCCCCGACACAAAAATAAGACCCAACTGCCATAAAGGACTGGATCAAGTAACAACAAGCCCTGGAGGATCAACTGGAACAGCATCTGGTGTAGTAACAACTGGAGCAACAGCTGATGTAGAGGAATCAACAAGTGCGGCAAGAGCACGAGCCTGATCCGCAAGTGACGGTGTATGATAAAAGACATCAATAGGCTCCCATGTGGCCTCCTCAACAGGACGACCATCCCACTGGACTAGGAACTGAATCTGTTGGCGGCATCGACTATGATGCAAACGCACCTGAAGGATAGCAGCAGGTAATAAAGGAAAGAGATCCGGTGCAGTAGGAAACTCAACATCACGAGGAGCATCATCCTCAATAGCAGCACGTAATAAACTGACATGGAATATATCACAGGCACGTGTGGAAGCAGGAAGCTGAAGACGATATGTAACTGGACTAAGAACCTCCAATATACAATAAGGCCCATAATAACGTGGTGCAAGCTTCTCAGTAGAAGCATGGCCCTGAATAAAATGATGACGTGCAAACCGTAGGCGTAGATATACCATATCACCAACATGAAACTCAACATGACGTCGATGACGATCAACTGAAGCCTGATAGCGCTGCTGGACCTGCTGCAAATGGGAACTGGCCTGGAGAATAAGCTCGCGAGCACCTGATAGAAATAAAGACAGTGTCACAGGTGTATCCTCGGGAGGAAGAGGAATACCAGGTAAAAGAGGTGCATAACCATGAGGTAAAATTCTCTTTGTATTCCCTCTCTCTCACAAAAGTCTTTAAACTTATTGGAGGTGTATTCTCAACGCCGGTGCTGGTACTAACAGAGCTGTTATAGCTATACTCTGCCAAACATAAGTGTTGATCCCAATCCTTCCCTGAAGGAGTAACAAAATGGCGCAAATAATCCTCAAGGATCCTGTTAAGGACCTCAGACTGCCCATCAGAAGTAGAATGATAAGCAGACCCCATAAAAAGCTATACATCCAATATACGCATAAGCTCTGTCCAGAACAATGATGTAAACTTACTATCCCGATCAGAAAGGATAGTACGAGGAAACCCATGTAGGCGAAATATCTCTGAAAGGAACAAGCGTGCACACTGCTCTGCTGTGATAGTACTGCGGACGGGTATGAAATGTGCCTGTTTTGAGAACCTGTCAACTACCACCATACATGAATCGTGACCACGACGGGTGCGGGGAAGGCCAATGATGAAGTCCATAGAAATATCAGTCCACTGGCGGTGAGGAATAGGCCAACTCTGAAGCAAACCAACGGACTTAGCACGGGAGTACTTATTACGTAAGCAGAAATGACAGGTACGAATAAGTACAACAAGCTCTTTCCTAAGGGATGGCCAATAGAAATGATCCTTAAGACGAGCATAAGACTTCTGAAAACCAAAATGACCCCCAACTGGGGACGAATGAGCATCCGACAACAACTGAGAACGGATACCCAAAGAACTAGGAATACAAAGAGAACCATAATGATAAAGACGGTGGTCAACAATGGAATAAGCCTGATGAGGTGAAGACGACATAGGTGGAGCAGAACTATCAACATCACGAAAATCAGAACATGTAAAATAAGAAGATGGAAGATCATCAAACCAGGAAGGGATCGTGGCAACAAGGGTATTCAATAAAGCAGGAAGTCTAGACAATGCGTCAGCAGCAGTGTTAGCACGACCAGGACGATACAAAATAGAAAAATCAAAAGATTGTAAAAACTGCAACCAACGAAACTGACGATCACTAAGATCACGCTGGGAGAAGAGATAACGTAAGGACTGATGATCAGTAACGATATCAAAAGGAACACGGTACAGGTAATGGCGCCACTTCTTAAGAGCATATATAATGGCAAGAAGCTCTTTCTCATGAACAGAATAACGTTGCTCATAAGAGCGTAAACGACGCGACTCATAAGCAATAATACACTGAGACTGACGAAGCAAGGCACCCAAACCAACATTACTAGCATCGGTCTCAACAATAAATTTCTGATCAAACTGTGGTAAACACAGGACAGAGGCCTCCACAACAGCACGACGAAGAGTGTCAAAGGCGAACTGACAATCAGAAGTCCAAACAAAAGCACTAGACTTCTTCAAAAGGGAATGAAGAGGGGCAGCCAAAGTGAGGAACACGACGACGAAGGTGAGTAGCGAGACCAAGAAACATACGAACATGGTGGACATCTGTGGGAACAGGCCAATCAGCGATTGCCCGAACCTTATGAGGGTCCAAACGAATACGACCATCACAAATGAGAAATCCTAAAAACTCAATCTCAACAACAGCAAAGGAACACTTAGAAAGTTTAGCAAACAACTGGTGATGAACAAGCAATTGAAAAACAGATGAGAGATGTAACACATGCTCATCAAGAGTCTTACTAAAAACAAGAATATCATCAAAATAAACTAAAACACAACGACCAAGGAGAGGACGCATGATGTTATTCATCACATTCTGGAACGTAAGTGGACCATTAGTAACACCAAAAGGAAGAACACAAAACTCATACAAACCAAGATGGGTACGAAACGCAGTCTTGTGTTCGTCCGAAGGATGCATCCTAATCTGGTGATAGCCGGAACGTAAGTCTATCTTAGAGAAAAGATGAGAGGTGCCTAACTGGTCAAAGAGATCATCCATGTGAGGAATAGGATACTGGTTACGGATGGTCAACTTATTGAGGGCACGATAATCAATGCAGAGGCGTTTGGAACCATCTTTTTTACTGACAAGGAGAACAGGGGCACCAAAAGGACTGTGACTAGGAACAATAAGGCCCTGATCTAGTAAAGCAGTAATCTGAAGCTCAACCTCATCACGCTCAGACTTAGACATACGGTAAGGAGGCCGGGAGGGAGGAGCAGAACCAGGACGCAAATCAATATGGTGGTTCACATCACGTAATGGTGATAGCGTCGTAGGTTCTGAAAAGACAAATGCATACTGATGTAATAAGTCAGAGATCACCTGAGGAACAACTGCTGGAGGAGAGGTAGTCACTGGAGAATCTGCTGCAGCACGCTGAACACATAATAAAGCTGCACAATGAGCCTTAGGTAGGCTGCGGATAAACTGCTTCCCGTTGATCAGCTGGAAATCTGCCTGAGAATCAATACCAGCAAGTGAGTGGGTGACTGCATCATGAACAAATGTCAATGTCTGCTGAGCCAGGTCCAAAGTAACCGCTCCCAGTGAAGCAAACCAATCAGCACCAAGGATAAGGTCATAGCGCTCCAGAGGGATGATATAAAGATCTGCCTGTCCAGAAAAATCACCAATGTGGTAGGATAATCCCTGAAACATCTGAGAACTAGGAGATGAGTGAGAACTGGCAACCTCGACTGTGAGAGACTGTGGAGCAGGAATAGGTGAAGCGCGTATCCGGCTGAGAACATAACTGCTGATAAAGGAATGAGTGCTGCCGGTATCAACTAAAGCAATATACTCACGACCAGTAATGCGCACACGTAGCCGAATGGAGCGAGGACCGGGGCACCCTGTCCAGGTAGCATAAGCAAGCTGAGCATGGCAAGTAGCAGGAAGTAAATCAGTAGAAGGCTCAGGAGATAGATCAGGCTCATCAGATATATGAATGTAGATATCGGACTCATCTGGGGTAGTGCCCTCATGGTAGAAAACAACAGTAGAAGTAGGCAGGGGCGGGCGGCAATCACGGGCAATGTGGTCAGGACTCTTACAACGAAAGCAAAGATGCTTCTGCTGAATGTCAGCGAACTCTGCAGACGTGTAACTCCGGACAAAAGAAGGACGAAGAGGCGGAGGGCGAGGAGCGGGAGAAGTAAGAGAAGAGGTCGGGACGACAGTGGATGGGGCAGATGGGGCCGGAGATGGTAGAGGTGAAAGAGATGGACGGGGTCGGGAAAAGCGAAAGGGAGCAGGATCAGGGTACTTATGCTGTAAAGTACTAGCAAGGGACATGGCCTCAACAAGTGTGGGTGGACGGAAAGAAGAGACATCGTATCGTAGAGCACCACGAAGTCCAGCAATGTAGCGAGAAATAAGCTCGGTGGGCTGAAGATCTGTAAAGAGGTAGGAAAGGTCCATAAACTGATCTGTATAGGAAGAAAGATCACCAGTCTGAGTAAGACTACAGAATATATCACACTGGCGGCTCAGCCACTGAGGGTCAATCATAGCATGACGAAGATCATGACGAAAGGTAGGCCATAACTGGAGACCGTCCCGATCAGGGTCAAGTCGGTAGACCCGCCACCAAGTGGCAGCACGTCCATCTAGATGTAAGGCGGCTAACTGGATCTTCTGAGGATCAGTCTTAGGGTAAATTTGAAAATAAGTATCAAGCTTTGCAAACCAATTCTCTAACAAGTTCCCGTCAGAGGAACCAGAATAGGTGGCAAGCTGTACCCGATCACGAAAATCTCGAGCAAAATGTGGCTCAGGAGCTAGATGTCGTGGAAAATGTGACTCAGGAGCTGTAGGACGTGGAAAACCGGGTGGTGGGTTAGGTGGAAAATGAGGCCCACCGCCAAAGGAAGTAGACGAGGATGGAAGTCCAAATGGAGACCCAAATGATGAATGAACAGGGGCTTTGCCAGGTCCATGTGGCTGTAAGGAATCAATCTGTGACTGTATAGTGGCAAAGCCGGTCTGTAGAGTGGTAAAACTGGTCATCATTTGGTCGAAACGACTACTGAGGAGAGTAAGAGAGTCACGCATATCAGCAAACTGTTCATCTAAAGGTCCGGAATGACTCGCAGGTGTAGTGGGTGAGCTAGCCATGAGGAAGAAAAAGTAAGCGAGAAAAGAAATGTGCTAAACAATTGGACGAACTGAAGGAGAGGACATAAGTCGTCACAACAGGCACGCCAATGAAAAGACACAATAGAACTCGCAATGTAAGATGAACGGAAAGGACAACTAAGTAAGAAATACCTCGTAACCGCAACCAGAAGTGAGCTGAAAAATAGCGGCGATATGTCGAGGTACCAGGCAGCAAGGAAACAAGGCTGAAAAATCAGAGATCGCCCTTCAAGGGTAAAAAAAAGTTTGCGATAAAGATGGGGAGCAATCCCGATGCGCGATGAAGTTGGGTGGGAGTGGCTTTCTAAGCATCTAGGCGTGTTTGTATTGTCCGGGGTAGGGATGCGAACACAGACAGCAGTGTAGGAGGGTGAGCTGAAATTGAGGCGGATGTAGGGCGCCAGCTATGGTGGAGTGTGGGCGTCCAAGAGAGGTAGTAAACGGCAACAAAAAATTGGATCAAAAAGATGGGTTGGTAGGGCGCTAGGAGTGGCTGATGGAAGGTGGCAAATAGGGGCAGCAAAAAGCAAGAAATTTTCAGCAAAGGAAGGAGCAGTAGGGCGCTGGTCAGCAAGCATGAGGGCGCCCAATAGGGCAGCAAATAGGAGGCAGTAGGCCGCCCAAAATAGGGGAGGAAAAAGGCTGAAAATGCAGCAATAGGCAGCCAGCAAGAGGGCGCTAGAAATGGGCAGCAAGTGGGCGCCTGTCCTCCTCCGATCCGTCGTGAGAATCTGCAAGACAAGTGTGGTGAAATGCTGAAGATCCGGCTGAAAAATGGTGAAGATCCAAGCTGAAGATGGGCGCCCTCCTGTGAGAGAAAAATCTGCTCAATGGAGATGCTTAGGAAAGTGCTCTGATACCAAGTTATGAACGTAGCCACGGCTGATCTAGATTTAGTCTATGAAAGCATCACATAAGCAAGACTTAACCCTAGAAAGCAGGAGAGAGAAAGCTTAAAGAGACTAAAGAAGGAGATCATATCATAAGCCAAGTAGCAAATGACACAGAATCCCTACTTATAGCCAAGAGGAAGCCCTAAAAGGAAGCTTCCAGTGGCTAGGGCCAAACTGAGAGGGAAAATAGTGCGCCCTCCAAGAAGGCCCCCACTCTCAGTAATATGACCAAATAACCTATATAGTGAATCATAGGGCCCAAGGCCAATAATATGGTCTAAATGTCAATAATAGGGCCCAAGGCCAACCATATAGTCTAAATGTCAAATAATGAATAAAAAAGGGCCCAAAGCCTGCCTATGCATAAAGTAAAGTAAATGTAAATGGACATGGCGAATGTAATGAGCCGAGTCCATAACTCTAACCCTAAACCTTGGATAATGGTCCTTGGACAAAGGAGGCCTTGTTAGCTCGGATAAAGGAGAAGTTCTAGAAAACTTGCCTGGTATTTGTGACTTCACATTTTTTTTGAAACTTATGCCCGTAAAGCATAAGGCACTTGGATTACCTCCCTGTCTGTCCTTAGATTGGTTTGTCATCTGAGGAAAGTAAATTTGAAGGATTCCTGCTGTGGCACGACATGCAATTTCCCGAGCATTCAGAATTGGTCAAAAGCACAAGGACCTTATGATCTCAAAAAATCTCATCCTGCGATCCGATCATCCCATTCTATTCTGCTGCAACAGTGACGGAATTCTTGTTTCCTTTCAGTGTTGTTGTTGGAGTTCATTCCAAAACCCTAAACCTATCTCATCATATAGGCCATAGTACTGTGTACATCTTGTACTTCCCTGTGGTGAATGACATTGTGGAGCATAAGTAATTAGTAAGCTGTTGAAGTTCATTCAGGGAGCGAATCGTTTTCCTGTATTTATATGATAATATAATATAGATCCGTCAGAGAGATAGAGATAGCAAGAGCACGAGACAGTGTTTTCTGGACTCAAAAAATATAAATTGTTTGCTCTTTCATGCCCGATTCTGTGATATCTGAATTATGGGAGGCATGAGCAGTGGTAAGGTTTGTTGCAAATTTTTTTGGAAATGTTTTTGGGTACCTTTTTCTTTTTTTTTAACAAGAGGGGGCAGGTGGGTGCCAGACACCCTTTGATAATTAATTTCGGGGGGAGGGGAGGGGAGGGGGAGGAAAATTGTTTTTATTTCGTTTTGGGGATGTGGGACAGTGAGGGGAGGGGCCTATATTTGTTTTTTTTTTTTGAAATTTTTTTTGGGAAAATGCCGGATGCGTCCACCCTCGGACGCACCCCTCAGGTGTCCGCGTCCGGACGCGGGCGCAGATGCACGTATGGACGCGCGTCCGCGCCCAGGGTTCGCTTCCTTAGGCGTGAAATGCCATCCCTACTCACTTCAATAATGCCCAAGAGTAAGTGCACGTCACTTTCACAAACACACATCCACATTAGCTTTCATTAATTTGCACAAAGACTAACATACTAAGTTATCACTTCTCCAGAGGTAAATTGCATACTCGGTCATGATGCAGGCTAGCATTAAAGAGCAAAGCCTTACTAAGTCTGATTCAATTTGAATCTGACGTCACAGTTACTTTCACTTAAGTTTTTGGATCTGAGTGCCTCACAGAAATGAATAATCGAAATAGTTTGCGGGATCAACAGATGGAAGTTCTGTTGACATGGGTCAAGGCAATGTCTTCCCCGAATTTGTGTTTCCAACCTAAACCGTATTATGGGGAAAAAATATGAGGTAGTCGACGATTGGCTGACGAAATGGAACAATTATTTCAATCTTCACGGAATTCCAGAAGAAAATAAAATTAAGAGCGTAGTTTTACTTTTCTGTGGCGAAGCATCATTGTGGTGGCGTGATCTGCAGCTGAAACCACTACTTGGGATAGTTTCATGGAAATGTTCAAAAAATCGTTTGTTGTGGTGGATGATTCAAATTATTACCAAAAGTCCATTAACTACAGAATAGGGACAAAAAATTTGGACTCTTATCTCCAAGAATTTATTGATATGTGGAATAAAGTTCCATCATTCAATTCTAAACTGGCCCTCTAGCAATTCATCCTCGGTTTGCTAGCTGATTATCAGAACGAATGTAGGTGAAATGTGCTTCAGACTTTTGATGATGTTGTATAGCACTAAGAAGGGAAAGGTAATGAGTTTGGGAGAGAACTTAGAATATATCCTTTGACGAGCTTGATCAGATGGCATCAGAACCCAAGAGAAAAAAACACTTGTCTCGGAAGAAGCCTAAGAAGGTGAATCTTTGTTATATTTGCAATAAGCCTGGACACGTGATGAAATTTTGCCGAAAACGAAAGAAACCCGAGGCTCTATTGAGACACCAAGTAATCAAAATATGAAACTGAACATTAATATAATTGACTATGAATGTGAATGTTCCTTTAGTACTACTTCTTTCTTGCCTAATGATTTATTTCATTTGAGGGGCACAATAAGAAAAGAAGTAGGTATTCTAGTGGACAATGGATCAACTCATGATTTTATTGATTCTCATCTTCTGCAATAACTCAACCTAGAAACTGAAGCCAGTAATCATAGATATAAGGTATATCTAGTTTCAGGAGCAGAGTTGGAGACTTGGGAGGTCAAAGTACCAAAGCTCTCAGCAGTGATTGAAGACTACAGAAAATTAGTTGATTTTCATGTTTAGATTTAGCACCACAGTTAGGTCAGTAGATCGCAGAATTGAGCTAATTCCAGGTAGTCATCCTATCTCTAGACAACTGCATCAGAATTTGTAGTTGTATTCTTGGATGATATATATTCATCTACAGCAAAACTTCTGAGGAGATTTAACCCATATTTTGTTGAAAGATTACTCAGGTTGCAAGGACTACCAAATGATATTGTTAGTGATAAAGATTCTAAGTTTACAGGTCACTTCTAGTATTCCATAAACTTGAAACCTCTCTTAGTTTTAGTTCAATTAATCATCCTAAATTGGATGGATAGACTGAAAGGACTAATCAAACTATGGAGGATATGTTGAGAGCATGTGTCTCACATGCAATTCGTTAGGAGGATTATAATCCTTTAATAGAGTTTGCTTATGTATGGTTCTCAACCTAGATCTCCAATTATGTGGAGAATAAATGTGTTAAGGTCCAAAAAATTATTGATTTCCTGCATGAAATGCAAGAAATGTTGCAATTAGCACGTGAAAGTATTCGTAGTGCTCAGGATAGGGCTAAGCACTATGTTGATCTTAAGAGATCTCCCAAAGATTTTAAAGTTGATGACTGGGTATACCTTAGAATTCCAAAAGATTCTAGGACTATGTGCACTAGAAAGCATTATAAATTGTCTACCAAATATTGTGGACTATTCCAGATTTCAAAGAAATTTTTTTCCTTAGCTATGAACTTTATCTTCAGGACAAATCTACTACTCATCAGGTTGTTCATGTAAGTCGCTTGAAATTAAGTTTACATGAAGGTGATACAATTGGATCTGATGAAGAGTTCCATGTTTGAAGATAGTAGTTCAAGGGGGGGAAGAATGTTATGTCCATGTCCTATATTGAGGGTTCGGAACAATCCTTGACGTGGATATCGGCACTCAAGTGTTCGAGATTATTAGTTATGCCTTAACATTCTGATCTAGGCCAGAAATATGATTAATAACCTTGAGAGGGGCCAATTAGGACTTTTGGAGCAGTGCATGTGATTGAAAGCTATATGCATGCAGAGGAGTATCAACAGTAACTATTCATGAGTTTAGTAAAGGATTAGGGTTTTGTAATGAATGTTCCTAGGCCCTAGAGGTTTATTTATACCTTCAGAAACTTGCCCTACTCCACTTCCAGATTCCAGTTTTAGTTACCAAAAGCCTTTCCTCTCTTGTATTCAGTCATCGTGGCTCAGGGGTGAAGCTGTCAAGGTTTGATCTTCATTTTCCGTTTGGTTGGGTGGCTTGGATCCATAACTATCTTTGGTTTGGGTGTTTGCAACAAGATCTTAAGGATCTACATAAGGCTATCTTTACAAAGTCCCTTGTTCCTCATAGAAGAATCAAACTTACTTCATTCTTACAATTTAATAGCAATAATTTATGAGACCTCTAATCCTTTTAGATTGCTTGCAAAATAAGCAATTCAAAATGTAATGGATCATAGTTCCATAATGTTGCACACAAGCTCACAAACCCTAAGTAAACACACAGAATTACCCAACAAATCCGTCACTTTATTGATTTCAAGCAAATGTACATAGATCAACAAGCAAACATGAGAGCTCTGCTGCAAGTCTCCTCCCAACCATAGCTGCATAGGAATACCATAATCATAATGAGGAATGCTTGACAAGGCTCACCCTATATCCCCTCAAGCACCCCTTAACCCTGACACATCCTAACGTCGACACATGGCAAACTCCATGCACAGCCGACACTTTGCCACTTGGCAGTACCCTGACACATAGGCAAGCTAGTAGGTGGACAGTCTGACACATGTCACTCATGCATTGGACCAAGTGTCCCAATGAGCATATGACACATGTCCTGTTGACCCGTCCATTGACCGTCCGACAAGTGTCACTCATGCACTGGACCAAGTGTCCCACTGAGCATATGACACATGTCATGTTGACCGGTCAACCCTTCCTACTTTTTAGGGGGTCAGTCCAGTAGACTCTCATGAGACCCAATACCCCCTTGGCCATCTCGGATTTAGTCACTATAGCAGATATTTACATTGCAATTTACAATTGTCTCCACAGGCCGATAACTTAGCCATTTACAATTCAATAATTAAAATTTACCATTTACATTGGGCAAAGAGATTCAAAGTACATGTGACATCCCTTCCCTCCTCATATGACATCGTCCTCGATGGCAAAGTCTGGATACTGTGCATGCAACCCATGCGCAGTCTCCCAGGTAGCATCGCTGAGAGGTCGTCCATGCCATGCAACCAAGTACTCACGGAGCAAACGATTCCGCAACCGTCTATGCCTCCGGTCCAATACTCTCGCTGTTCCATGCATCACCTCCCCATGCTCCTGAAACAATACAAGGCCATCAGCCAACAAGTTATCACCATCATGTAAAACCTTCTTTAAGCGTGAAACATGAAAAACAGGATGAACCTTACAACCAACAGGCAAATCCAATTCATAAGCAACGCTATTAATCTTTTTAACAATTTTCCAAGGGCCACAGTATCTAGGTGACAACTTATAACACTTCCTTGTCTGGTTTTCGAGTCCTTTGGAATCCTGAGAAATACCATATCTCCTTCCTCGAACTCTCTTGGCGTACGATCCAGATCAGCATACGTCTTTTCCCGATCCATCGCCACTTTTACATTTTCCTTCCAACATCTGTTGCATGTGAGTTAGAAATTCCATAGCACTGCACTAGGTGTCTTATGAGGCATACCTATAGTCTAAAACCATAATTTAGCTCGAAAGGACTCATCTTCGTAGATGCATTCTTTTTATCATTATAGGCAAACTCCAACAATGGTAGGTAACGTTCACATTGCGTTTGCCTTTCACTCACATACGCCCTAAGCATGTCTTCCAAGGTTTGGTTAACTCTCTCAGTCTGCCCATCTGTTTCAGGATGATCAGAACTACTCATTCCCAACTGCACCTCTAACTTCTCAAATACTGCAGTCCAAAAATTGCCAGTAAAACGAGAATCCCTGTCAGACACAATGGATCTAGGTAATCCATGAAGTCTGAATACATGCTGTATAAACAAATCAGCCGTACCAGGTGCATCAATCTTATTACTAGTTGGGATAAAATGAGCCATTTTTGTGAGTCTGTCAACCACAACTAGGATAGCATTATGTTGCTGCTGCGTATGCGGTAAACATGTAATAAAGTCCATGGAAATACTCTCCCATCTCCCTTGTGGTATAGGTAACGGGAGTAATAATCCAGGCACTTTAATCCTTTCAGCCTTATTAACTTGACACTTAAAACAATGTGTCACATAATGGTTTACTTCTTTCTTAAGTCTCGACCACCAAAAGTTACGTCGTATCAACTCATAGGTCCTATCCACACCAAGATGACCAGCACTAGGGCTATCGTGACAGAGATGCAAGATCCTCTTTCGCAGCACCTCACAAGCTGGAATAAGAGCCTTGCCATTTCTCATCACTATTCCATCTTCTATGGAATACTTAAGATAAGTGCGAACCAAGGTAGAAGAGCTCTCCTCTTGAGACTCTGCATGGCCATGACTCACCTCCTGTTCCACTTTCTTACAGTGAGGATCTTCCTGCTAAGCCTTTCTTATCTCAGACAGTAAGTCATTTTCAATGACTACAAATGACATCTGATACACCACACGAGATAGTCAATCTGCCACACGATTCTCGGCACCTTTCTTGTACCGAATCTCCATTAGGAATTCCTGCATGAGCTCAGACCATCTGGCTTGCCAGCCTCTAAGGTCTGGCTGCTTACAAAAGTATCTCAAGGTATCATGACCAGTGTATACCTCAAATTCCGATCCATACAGATAATGCCTCCATGCCTTTAATGCATGAACTATGGCATATAACTCCTTTTCATGAGTTGGATAATTTTTTTGAGCAAGGTTGAGCTTCTTGCTCTCAAAGGTCACAGGCCTACCTCTTGCATCAGAACAGCTCCCACTACAATGTCACTCGCATTCGTAACTATAACATAGGGCTTTTGAGGGTCTACAATCTTTAGAGTGACGCACTCAGCAATAGCTTGTTTCAACTGATCAAAGCTTGCTTGTTGCAGTTCAGTCCACTCACCAAATCTATTCTTTTGAGTCAAATCAGTCAAAGGTGCTGCAAAATAGGAGTATTTCTTAACATATTTTCTATAGAATACTACCAATCCAAGAAAAGAACGGAGTGCTGTCAAATCAGCCGGCACAGGCCACGCAACGATCACAGCAACCTCCTTAGGATCTGGCCTTACTCCATCAGCAGACACTACATGACCAAGATACTCAATCTCTTTTTTAAACAATTCACTTTTTTTACTATTGGCAAACAAAGTGTTCTCCCTCAAGTAGACAACACAGTCCTAAGGTGAGCCATATGCTTGACCTCACCTGCACTGTAAGTCAGAATGTCATCAACAAAGTTTAAGACAAATTTACCCATATACGGTCTGAGCACATCATTCATCATCATCATGAATGTAGCTGGGGCATTAGTCAATGCAAATGGCATCACAAGATACTCATAGTGACCGAACCGAGTTCTGAAGGCAGTCTTGTGTACATCCTCTTCACGAACTCTAACCTGATGGTATCCACTCTTTAGGTCTATTTTACTGAACACAGTGGCACCTGACAAGGCATCAAGCAAATCATCTATACGTGGCATAGGATATCGATGTTTAACCGTTATCTTGTTCAAACCTCGATAATCCACACACATACGCCATGATCCATCCTTCTTTTTTACAAGAATGATCGGAGAGGCAAAAGGGGAATAACTAGGTCGTATCTGCCCCTTGGCCAGATAATCATCGACCATCCGTCTCACTTCCTCTTCCTCCTTAAGACTTATTCTGTAAGGACGTCTATTGATAGGACATGATCCAGGTATTGATTCAATCTTATGTTCAACATTCCTCTTAGGAGGTAAAACAGATGGAAGATCATCTATGAACACATCTGAAAACTCTCTCCTAATCTCTTGATCCAAATTGGCAATAGTATTGGTTTGCACACACTGCATGCTACTCTGACTAGTATTAGTAGACATATCAAGTAGAAAGCAAACACACATGTACTCACAATGGATCCTACGCAACTGCGTAGCTGAAACAAGCGGTCCAGGAGGCACATCCTCACCACGAAGGGAATGCATCACACCATCAAACTGGAACTCATACACATGAGTATCCCAGGCTATGTGTGGCTTCCGCATCGTGTGCCAACAAATGCCCAACACCACATCAAACCGCGCAAGCCGTGTTATTTCAAAATCCAACTCTTCTGTGTAACTTTGTACAGTTAGTAGAATGCCCACAACCCTCTTATCCCAAATCTCTGTACCCTTTCCATCAGCCATTTCCACTGTGTACTGGTACTGGGATGGTTGAGTATTCACACCTAACTTCCGTACCAAAGTTGAATTCAACACATCATGAGAGGACCCAGTGTCAAATAGAACCTGAACATCTCTACCACACAGTTGTCCTCGCATAACAATAAGAGAAGTGTTAGGAAATTGATACCCTTGGCGAGCCGATTTTGACAAAAGCACTGGTGGAGCCGTGTCCACTCTCCTGACCACCAAAACATTCATGAGGCGTGGAACATATGGATTGGCTTCCTGCTCAATCTCTTCCACTACCATAGGGTCATCACCCTGGTTCATCTAGTCCACCTGAAGATTATATGTGGTCCGCATCAAGTTCCGTGGACATTCCTTCCACCTATGCTGTCCCAAACATCCAAAACAGAGGTTCTCCCTCTATGCACGTTCTTGATCCTGTGGCGACAACATTGAAGGCCCTGACCCTTTTGGGCATTGGGCTGCCCATACAACCCTTTGCCTTTTGGAGCCCCTGCACCCTTCTTCCTTTGGTCACCCCGAGCTTGCAACTGATTGGTTTGACCTTCAAACTTTCTCTTTTTGTTCCATTTGCCCTTGCGTCCCCAAGGTTGTTGACCACCTGTACCAGCTACCGCAACAGGATCCGGGCCTTTTTTCCCATCTTCATAATACAAAGCCATCTGGATGGCTCATTGCAAATCAGGAGATCGCTCCTTCCGCACGAAAGGGCGAATACTCTCTCGAAGTCCCTCCACAAAGTGAAATATTTGCATGTACATAGGAACTTCCTGAGGAATGCGTAACAAAGCCTCTCGGTACTTGTCTGCGAAATCTTGCACGCAGTTACCCTGCTTCAAATAAGACCATTGTTGCATGGCTCTGTTGTCTTCATCCATAGGCACCCAGTTTTGCGCAAACATTTGCTAGAATGCCTCCCATGTGGTTGGAACTAGGTCATTCTTTTCCACCACCTTTGTGCTGACTCTTGAAAACGATATGTGGCTTTAGCAATCATCTCAGTTTCATCGTCTATGCCACACATCTGGAATGCTTTTTCCCACTTTTGCAACCAATTCTCAACGGCATCAGTAGTTCTCATAGATACTGCTCCAGTGAACTTCGGAGGTTTTAAATCTTTGATAGTAGGTAGCTTTCTCTTTCGAAACCCCAACTCAGCTTCATGGCCCGTTGACAATGTCCTTTCTGCTTCCATAGCTGTACCACTGACTCTCTCAGGAACACTAACCCCTTTACCTTTGAGTTGCTCCAAAATCAGCTTAAGAGTAGCTTCGATAGTATCCACCTTGGAACATACAGCATCTAATCTCTGTGAATCTTGACTGGTGTTGCTTGCGGATGCCATAGCAGAAAAATAGGTAGCAGAAACAAAGCAAAACCAGGCTCTCAGCACCTCAAATCACTACACAGATAGGTTGCCCTGAATTCCTAGAAGAACTGGATAGAATAGATCTCCTACAGCCAAGTTCTAACTACACATAGACTCTTCTTCTCCAAAAACCAGCAAACTAGGGTTTCAAACTGACAATCGGCAAAAAACTATGGATGATCACCGAATCAAAAGGCGAAAAGCCCTACCCTACCAGCGACCTACCACAAGAAGCTTATTGCAACTGACAGATCTGAAAAATACTGAGTATTGAAGAAGTTACAAACAAATTTACAAATCCTATGTGGGCTGGATTTTCACAAAAGAGAAGAGAATAATCAAGCCGCGTAGTAGAAAATGCTCAAAGGCTGCCAAAAGATCAACAATCCACCATAGGGCTTCAATCTGCTATCTTATGGGCTCCAAATCTGCCAACAGATCACCTGCAGTAGGGCGCTGGCTCTCCAAGAATGCTCCAAACCCTAACTGAAGATGCCAAATCCCACACAAGTCTTGAAAGTAACTGCTCTGATACCAAATGTTGCACACAAGCTCACAAACCCTAAGTAATACACAGAATTACCCAGCAAATCCGTCACTTTATTAATCTCAAGCAAATGTACATAGATCAACAAGCAAACATGAGAGCTCTGTTGCAAGTCTCCTCCCAACCATAGCTGCATAGGAATACCATAATCATAATGAGGAATGCCTGACAAGGCTCACCCTATATCCCCTCAAGCACCCCTTAACCCTGACACATCCTAACGTCGACACATGGCAAAACTCCATGCACAGCCGACACTTGCCACTTGGCAGTACCCTGACACATGGGCAAGCTAGTAGGTGGACAGTCTGACACGTGTCACTCATGCATTGGACCACGTGTCCCAATGAGCATATGACACGTCTTGTTGACCTGTCCATTGACCGTCTCCAGCAGACTCTCATGAGACCCAGTACCCCCTTGGCCATCTCGGATTTAGTCACTATAACAAATATTTACATTGCACAGGCCGGTGACTTAGCCATTTACAGTTCAATAATTACTATTTACCATTTACATTGGGCAAAGGGATTCAAAGTACATGCGACATCCATAAAGTGGGATACGTTGCGAGAATGGTCTTTCTAGTGACCTTTTTCATGGTGGTAAGGATCATTTGACAAGTTACTATGGCAAGCCCATCAATTGAATGAAGTCACTACTTCCTCATAGAAGAATAGGACCTACTTCACTCTTACACCAAATGCAGCGGATCGCAATCCACTGCATCAAAGTTCCGGAACGCTGGTGATCCAGGACCCAGATAGTGGTCCCAGATTGCAAAAAAAAGTTTACAATTTTTTTAAGATGCTGCAGCCAGCTAGTTGCAAATTTTTTTACGGTGCTGCAGCGGTAGTGCAACCTACTAGTGAGGGCCTTGTCATCAGTGTTTCAGTGTCTTCTAGGAATCAAGTTCTTTACTGCTGTCAAGATCAGGGAATTGGATGCTCATCATTGCTGCCAAAAATCAGCATTGCAGTGTCTCCTACTGCTGTCCAGAAATCAGAGATTAAAATTCTTACTGCTACCCAATAATCAGGTATTGACTGCTCTATATTGCCAAAAAAATGGAAGATTTGTGTGCTCTTTGCTGCCGCCTGAAATCAGGGATTTGCCTGCTCTCTACTGTTGCCAAAAATTCAGCATTGCATTGTCTCCTACTGCTGTCTAAAGATCAGAGATTAAATGCTCATTTCTGCAAAAACTCAGAGATTTGCAGAATCTTTACTGCTGGGTAAGAGACCTCTAGGCTCATACTCACATTCCCCACCAAAGAAAATAATTTAAAACTTGCATTTTGGGAAACCCTAATGAGGAATCCCGGATCGGAATGTGCATCTTTGACTCTTACCTAGTTCATAACTTCATAGCAATAATTTATGAGACCTCTAATCCTTTTAGATGCTTGCAAAATATGCAGTTCGAAATGTAATGGATCATAACTCCATAAAGTGCCATCTATGGGAGAATGGTCTTTCTAGTAACCTTTTTGATAGTGATAAGGGTCATTTGAGAAGTTACGACAAGCCCACCAATCGAATGAAGTCACTTCCTTATAGAAGAATGGGACCTATTTCATTCATACTTTATAGCCTTGATCTATGGCTTTTATATCGCTAGAAGAATTTGCATAAGTTCAAAGCCTAACGGATCAAAACTCCATAAAGTGGTTACATGTATTGGGGAATTGTCTTCCTAAAGGGAATCACCATAGAGAATGATGACCAGAATTTTCTTACAACACATCATACAATCGTGGTGGGTGAGAACCAGTAAAATTTTTGGAATTTTCTTCTTTGTGATCTTTCACAGTGATGAAGGGTCATTTGAGAAGTTACAGCAGGATTACTTGTTCTTAATCGCCATGATAGTACGATGTGTTGTGAGAAACTTCTGGGCATGGCATTTTTATGAGTTGATCAACTATTTCGTGGCAGTCAAAAATCATGTGAATTTCTCGTAGCGAACTTCTGGGGGTGGGGGAACCTTTCCACTGTAAAATGGATCGTAATGTTGGTTCAATACGTTTTATAGGATTCTTTACTACAGAGGAACGCAGATAGGTCAGTTATGTTGATGGTCATCCAGTGTGCCAACCAACTTTCCATATACAATTTGCATAGACGCCTGTAGACGCATTGAACAAGCGAAGGAAACAAACAATTCAAGACTGTGACAAAGTGAAGGAGAGATAAGACATAATATAGGTATCACTGAGCTTGTAACACGGACAGTACATCAAATGCAAAAGATAAGCACGGTAACATAAGCAAATGGAGTTAAATCAGTGAGAAAGGAAACCATAGTTGCTTGATGCGAGCAGCAGGTACGAAGGAGATAGACAGGCGGCCAACTATGCAACGATAAAAGTACGGACAGTTAGCTCCTCATTCCTTTCCAAGTATGTTATAGAAAGAGATCAACTAAATAGTTGAACCCCTTCGCCCTTACTTAAAGGCACCCCTTGCGCGTTTGGCTTCAGCACTCTGCCAATGCGCCATCTGGGGGGTTGGCTCAATTGGTTAGCTTGACATCCAAAGTTTCTTTGGTCTCAAGTTCGAGCCTTCCCTTGGAAACCAAGAAGCAATGCGCCATCTGGCAATGCCCGAGATTTTTTTTATTTCGCACTGCGCAGGTGCAAGGGCACCAAGAAAATTTGCTGGTTCCAAGAAAACTCTACATGGAGTGCAAGCATGCAACTTGCAAGCATTAGTTGGCAGGCAACAGATTTGTTGGCAATCTCATGCTTTAGACCACGCGCAGGTGTGGGCACCAAATACACACACACATTTTAAGATTAATTTGTTGATTCTGATATATATATATATATATATATATATATATATATATATATATATGAAATCTGTAACAAGTGCAAAATGCTTATGGGATAAAGAGACATGTCAATCACAAAAACTTCAAAATGCTTACGGGATAAAGAGACATGTCAATCACAGAAACTTTGGGCAAGTTTATGTGAATAAAAATTTTATTTTTTTTAATTTTTGAAAAAAGCGTGTGGTTGTGATTGAGCAAGGGGCAAAGTGGGCAATGCCTGCAAGATGTAGGAGTCGGTAGACAGTAGGGCCTAAAGGTGCCTAAACATTGATTTTACGTTTGAGCTTTTGCGGAAGTAGGTGTGTAATACCAACTTTTTTGGGTTGAGCATAATGAGTTATTTAAGCCATGGGCTTGAAGGGGGTGTAGACATCTATTTTAGATTACGCTTTTATGGGCATAATGCTCTAGTGAGCATATTTCAAAGATATTTACAAGGCATAAATATTGGAGAATGAGTGTAATATTTTTAATGCTTTTTTTCTTACTTTGAGTGATATGTGTATTATGTTATGAACTCCCTCAAAAGATGTTCTCTCATCATTCTATCACGCCATCACATCTTCAATAATAGAGTTTATTGAATATGGTACAACTAACAACCATGACAACAAGTGCAATATGGTTTCAAAAGTATGCCACGATCATAAATCAATCTAATTGGACAACCAAAGTGCACAGAAGATGGTTCTGTAGCAAAATCATATTATCATTTTCGAATTGCGCTCATTTAGCTTCAGGTAATCAACAACTACATCGATATAACATGCTTGAGTTTCCTTGTTGCAGGTATAATCTCTCACAATAGTCAAACGCCATCATTTTAATAAAGACTTTGAGCTAGTAAAGGTTGTAACATCATCCCCTCCTTTAATTAAGGTTTCAAGGTTCATTGACAAACATCACAGTTCTCACATATTGAAAAATATATCTACTTAAGGTTTGCCACTAAGGTCCATCGTGAACAATTATCTTTGTTGTAACATTTGCTCCAAAGTGTCCACATGTAAGACTTTTATACATAGTTTTCCTTATGGCTTCTATTGTGTTTAAAAAAACATAATACAATGTCTGAGAATTTTGTCAATTCCCATTCTGGACATTTCATCTACAATTGATATGTCGTTGCTTCAATAATCAACTTCCGAGCTTCAATCTTGGACTTTGTTGGTGGCATTCATCCATTTATAATCTAGTTGTATACATTTTTTGTCCAATTTAGAGTCGTTGAAAATTGTAAAATTTAGCTAGATCTACTTTTCAATTGGTTCCACTTGGAAATTGTGGACCAAAATTCAAAGGCGTGTGTATCAAGCCTTGAGCCATCATGTACCTTAATTTGAAGGCATTTGAAATTGCATTGGATACTTTACAAGCATCGTTACTTTATAGGACAAGTGGTTGGTGTTACGTCCATGTCCAGTATATGGAATTTGGAATAATTCCTGACATGCAAATGATCACTCTAATAAGGTAGAAGTAATTAGATCTATTCCAATGTATCATGGTTCTTTCAAAAATATTAAGTTTGTGGAGTACTATATGTTGGAAAGAGGTGTTCAAAGATAGGTCATATAGAATCGAATGAAAAAAATTTGAACGACAAGAATTAAAACTTATCGTGCGTAGAGGAATAAACTATCTATGCATGACTACGCCTATCAATTTCGAACAAAACAATAGTGATAAAAATCACGTCCGATCTTATAGTACCTAACTTTGAAATCATTAGTACTACAGTGATTACATAGCCAAACATGAAAGCATTGAATTATCAGACAAATAATCAGTCACGAAAAATTACAAAAATGCATACATTTTGAGATGAACCTGAACGCAATAAGAAGATAGTATTGATTCAGTATGAAAACGAAACAGATGTAAATGAGTACAACAAGTTGCGGATCAAAGCCGCGCACTCTAAGCTATCTCTGAGCGACTAAATATAAGTCTGAATTAAGCGCAATGCTGATAAGCAGTAAGCAACAATAGCAATCTCTAATCAACTCTAAAGAAGTGAGCTAGAATGCTCAAGTGTCCAAGCTCGCCTGCTTGAGAGAGGGACGCTAACTATTCAATATTTGATTATTGATCTTCATGCTTCAATGCTCGAGATATAGGAATATGAATAACTATTTATACTAAGCAATTAGGTTGCCAAATGCATCATCCAGTTGGTTGTGATGTGATGGCATCCATCTAGTTAGGACTTCTCAGAAATTACTTGTTGATGAATTAATGCAAGTCGGTAGATTTGAACATAAATAGTTTGTTTGCAGATTTGAACGTAAACTATCACTCTATAGAAATGAACGTAAATTGTCAAGCGAACGATGCGAAGGTCTTCGCCAAAGTCATTTTCTTAACATTTGAGGCATTTGGCATTTTGCGAAAAAGCCAAAGTGAGAGAAAATCTTAAAAGACAAAAATCCCAAAAATGCCGACATTGTGAGCCGTTTTTGAGTAATTATGCAGATTGTGTAAAAATACAAAAAAAAATCTGCAAGTTTGGATAAAAGTTGGACGAAGATTAAAATGTCGAATAGTCGATTAGTAGGAGAATAATCCAACACTCCCCCTTAATTTGAATCCATGAATGCCTTGACCTTTAAACTTAGTTCTGCACAGAACTTTCTGTGTGTATCCAAGCTTAATGCTTTGGTAAAAATATTTGTTGTCATATCTTGTGTTCGACAATACTGCAATCTGACCTCTTTACTGAATATCGGTTTCGAGTGCAAGATATACATAGAATATTTTAAGAAACGAGATGCACGCTCGAAAGCAATATTGGACTAACAGTGGTATCAGTCTCGAGCGCACTGTGAGAAGGCGGACGATTAAACGGTGAGAGGCCGCGCTTGAGAGCGATATTGGGAGCGAAAACCGAAAATTCTGCGACAAAAAATGAAAATTTTGAGGACTTATATATACAAAATTTTTGCACGTGTGAAAAGACGGCCGAAAACATGTGTCGTCATATGATTGTTCCACATGGAATGTCTGTACTGACAATGATGACCTCATTATGAGTCCACGTGGGTTGGGACATGTGGATGAATCCCTTTTCGACGAGTGTCATTCTCGCACGTGATAGATGTCAGATCAATCATTGTCTGTATTGCGTATTAATTCTGACCAATCATACATCGACACGTGTTCCTTCGTAACTCCTCCACATGTGTGAATTTTTTTATTATAAATAGGTCATTTTCGGCTCGAATTTTTATGCAAATTTTTGATTTCTTGGCCGGATATCGATTTCAAGCGCGCCATTTGCACTGATTACCCTCCGTTGACTAACTTGCGCCTGGAACCGATACTGCCTCGTCTGGTATCGCATTCAAGTGTGCTTTACATCTCCTTTCTTGTCTGCTCTTTGTTCATGCGCTCGGATCCGATACTCTAATTTCTAATATCTCTTTCGAGTGCATAGTGCCTTGAGGTTCTTGCCTGATCTGCAGTTTGCGCCTGAGAGCAATATTTGGAATTTTACATTTGTAGTTTTTATTTAAAATGTCTAATTTTGATTCTAGTTTGTTTTTTTTTTTTTTTTTTTTTCATGAATTTGGTATTATTGATAGTTTGGAGTATTTCAAATCTCTTTTTTCTCCTTTTTTTTTGTTCTTCCTTCTATTACTGAGGGTCCTAGTGTGGAGGCATTTTCTGAGGTATATCTCAGATTTAAGTCTCTGCTCAGTACTTCGTTATTCAGATCTCAGAATAAAGACATGATTCATTATCAGGACTTGGTGGCACTAGACAAGCATATCTATAAAGCTAAGCTTGACAGAATGTTCACCAAGTTACATAATGATTTCAAATCTGTGAAACTCTTGGTCAGAAGGGCATAGACCTTAGTTTGAGACACTTAGACTTCAAAAAATACACAGAAGTGATAATAGGTTTTATTTTGCGAGAGAAATAGTAATACACATAGTTTTATTGAGAAAAAGCTATGAATAGTTTAGATTGAAAGCTGTTGATGTTGATAATAGCATGAACTAGTGGTGGCAAATAATGATATTTGGAAAGTAGGATTGATCACACTCTATTTATAAATCGTCTATAATGAAATCACTTTGTGATCACGATAATATTAGCTGTTTTTCTACATAATAATTTATAGGCTTTTTGGATAGAATTTTAGAGTAACACATATTATTTGGGAAAAAAATTCTTATAGATGCATTTGACCTCTTATTGGGAATCTCTTGGTCGATGCAACATGCCACTTACTCTCATGTGTTTTGCTTTTCAGTGTGTATTGTTCATGATCAAGTACATAAAACTCCATTTTTGCTAGTAGAAATTCCTCTCTATGAACTCAGATCTATGTATGCTAAAGTGCCTATCACTCAACAAATCATCTAAATCCACTATCATCGGATTTAGGCCTCAATCATTGATTATGATCTAGTACCATGGGAGCCCCAATACCTCATAAGCATAATTAATTTAAGATTAGTAGGCCTATAGATCATTAAAAATTATCATTATATCATTATCATTATAAGTTTTATAATTACAATGAAAATATGCTATATCTAGAGAAGAAACCTTTGTGCAGGCTTCTATCATATCAAATTAAGGTGCATTATGGTCCAAGGCATAACACATGTGCCTTTTAAAGTCTAGTCCATAAATTTCAAGTACAACCTATTGAAAGATACATCTAGCTAAATTTCACAATTTTCAATGCTCCTGATTAAAGTTTAGCTAGTAGAAACATGGAATTACAAATCAAGCCAACTAATGATTTTTTTTTTTCTAGAAATAAACTCTTGGAAGTAAATAAGTATGATTCATAGCAAGAAACATAATATGATCTACCAAGAAACCAATAAGACTTCTATAAATTGTGATGTCCTTAAAAGATTATTTATCATCTTCCATACAATATCTTATCACATGTTCCATAAGTGCATAGTATTCCACAAGCATAACATCATATCAATCATTTTTATTTAGCATTGTATTCCAAATATGTGATGAAGCAAGTAAGGAAGGCATGAGAAGATACCCCATTCAAGTTGTGTTAGTCTTTTCCAGCATATGTAAGCCTTGATGGCTCAATTCTAAATCCTCTAGATATTCTAGGACTTCTCGGGTCTTCAACAAACTCCTCCTCTTGATTTGGATTTCCATTTTGAGGTAACTCCTCCTTTTCATCAAGATCTCCGACAATAGATGGGTTAGAAGCTTTAGAGCCTTCACCAAACTTGTACATAGTTTGTTCATCAATGATAACATCCAACAAACTTTTGAGAAGATGGAAGATAAACTTTGTATTCTTTAGTTGTGGTTTCATACCCAACCACGATACTTTCTATGGATGAAGGATCCTATTTAGTTCTAGTTTTCAAAGGAATATGAACAAAACACTTTGAGCCCAATACTCTTAGGTTCTTCACATGGTCTAACACCAAAGAGATTTCAAATGGAGTTTTCCTTTAGTAGCACTATTTGCAATCCTCTTAACCAAATAATTTGCACCTACAATAACTTTTCCTCAAAAGGATTTAGGCAAGCAAGCATCTAGTTTCATGGCTTTAACTTACAGGGTGTTCTAATTCTTCTCTTTGCTATGCCATTTTCTTGTGGGATAGAGGCATATGAAGAGTCTCTTTAAATTTCACAAGATTTAAGAAATGAATTCAATTTGATAAAGATGTATTCCCCTCCACCATATGATCTTATTGCTTTAATGCTAGTATTTAATCTCTTCTCAAGAAAGTACTTGAAAATGATGAATATATCAAACACGAGCTCTAGATGAAAGAAAATAGATTAATTCATATCTACTATAGGCATCTAATAATGATACAAAAATTGTTGTCCCTCTAGTACTTTTGGTGCTTGAAAAGAGAACATCTGTTGTAAGATGTGAGTAGAGTTGATGGTAGATCTTGAAAAAGAGAGTTTATGCTCTTTTTCCAAAGCACATGCTTGAGAAATATTATCATCAGTTATCAAAACCTTTGGAATGCCAAGCAATAAGCCAAATCCAATGAAATAGAGTTGGGATGGCCCAACGTCCTCTTTTCCCAAAGCTCTTGTGGTGTCATCTTGATCAAACCACAAGAGTTAGCATGAACACTTGCATTGATCTTGAACAATCTTCAGAATATTGTATCTTGCAATAAGCACTCCCTTCTCCTTTATCAAACATGCCTTGCTATTAAACTCAACAAAACACCTTTTGTATAATAGTTGGCCTACACCTACTAAGCTCCTATAATGTCAGGCACATATAATGTTGGATTATTCTCCTACTAATCGACTAATCGACATTTTAATGTTCGTCCAACTTTTATCTAGACCTGCAGATTTCTTTGTGTTTCTACACATCATAGAGAAATTGATAGGCATAGTCATGCATAAAGAAAGAGGAAGATAGTACATTCCGTTGTGCACGATAAGTTTTTTTTTTTGTCATTTCAAATTCTTTTTATTCAATTCTATTCGACCTATATTTGAACACCACTTTCCAACATGGTATCAGAGCATTGATTTTTCAAGGCCTAATACTATATCAGAGCGCAAGCTCTAATACTTGATATCTTTCGCAATACCAAGTTATTCTTCAGTTCGAATCAATTTGTTTCGGTATCAAAGAATTGATTTCCACAGCACAGTATCTCTGTTAACGTTGTCAGACTAAAGTTCCAGATGGATTCTCAAATTAAAGTCGGTCTTATCACAGACAAGCTAAATGGATCCAATTATCATTTATGGAAAAAGATGAAGGCCTTGCTAATCACCGACGAGTTGTGGGATGTTGTTACAGGTATCAAAGTGAAGCCTGAAGATGACACAGACGACTCAAAGTGAAAATCAAAGGACGGTAAAGCTTTCGCGCTTATTATCCTCAATATATCAGATACACATATTGGCCACGTAGCTGAAGCCAAAACTTTGAAAGAAGTTTGTGACATCCTGAGCTCACTATATGATGTGAGAGACATAACTACCAAGTTACATCTTCGAAGAAAATTCTTCACACTCAAGATGTCGAATCATAATCATATTAACCAGGTTAAGAATCTCTTGCAACATATGGCCACTGTCGGATTAGTCATAGACGATCAAGATGCAATTATGACATTGCTTTCAAGCTTGCCCTCTACATATGAGAATTGGGTGATGATCATCACGACATTTAACTCTTACCAGAGTTATCACTATGTTGTTGCAAGAAGATAATCGAAGAAGTCAAGAAACTTTGTCTACCTCTTTGTCTCATGCTCTATATGTCAACAAGGGCTCAAAACGACAGAAGCAGAAAATCTCCAAGTATCTTCATCGAAATCAGAAACAAACTCAAAGTCAAGAACTATCAGGATTGCCAAATTCTCAAAGCGAAGAATGCAGCTAAGCAACCTGATCAACAAGCAAATACAGATGGACGAAGGCGCTTTTATGATCAAAGAAAACACGAATTCAGATGACTCGTGATTTCTAAATTTTGGAGCTACTCAACATATGACCAATCATTTTGAGATTCTCCATTCATATATGCCTTACAACACAAAGAAGTATGACTATCTTGGTGACGATAGCGCTCACACTATCGAAGGTGAAGGTACTGTAAGATTAAGGTTCCAGCATGATCAATTCAAACTACTGCCAACAGTCTTATATGTTCCTAAACTCTCTACAAATCTGTTATCAGTAAGTAAAATTATAGATTTAGGTCATAAGGTAGAGTTTGAGTCCGATCAATGCAAAATTATCGATAGGAATAATAAGATCCTTGCACTCGGCAAGAGGCATAGATATTTATATAGATTGGCACATTGTTATTCTGATTCTAATTAAGTCTTGAAAATCTCTGTTCTTGTCAATAAAGCATTACTATGGCATCATCGCTTATGACACTTGAATTATGCATCTTTTTTTAACATGTCCAGACAATCTCTAGCACTTGATCTCGACTATCCTTCTGGCAAAGTCGATCACCCTATCTTCCATAACTGCATTCTTGGAAATCAGACTAGGATCCCTTTTAGATCAAGTCATAGGCATGCAACAAAAGGTCTGATAGATGTTGTTCATTCAGATATATGTGGACCTATGCAAACTCCATCATTGCTAGATGCAAAGTATTTCATTACCTTTATTGACGAATTCTCCAGAAGATCAGTTGTTTACTTCATTAAGCAAAAATCAGAGACTTTCATTAAGTTCAAACAATTCAAAGAGAAAATTGCTGCATGATTCTAAGTTGCAACTTTCATTGGAGAAAGTATCGGAAGCAGAGTAGATATTGTTGAATTGTACTTTGTAAATATTTTTATCTAATATACAAAATTTTATTGTGTGTCTATTGCCTACTGGCTTGTATAAATTTGCATGTTTTTTGAAAATTTTTATGATCCGTTGATTTTGTATTATGACGAATTTGGATTCTTCTGTAAAACCATTGGAAAAGTTGCAGTATACAGCTATTTTTTGTGCTAGTCCCGCCATGTTGTGTACTTTTATGAAATGCCGCTCTTGCTTGCCATTTGCAAATAGTGGGTGAAATAGCTTACCGTTTCCGTGTGTTAATGCTGAATGGTTGATTGTAGATGGGCGCTACTATGCATGAGCCATCATGGCGAAGAGGAAGAGTAGGAAGCAGAAAAGTGATACAAGTTTGAGAGTGGCGCCTTCCTTTGTGCCATTTCCTTTTCTCTTCTGGCACGGATCTACCCTGGTACCCAATGCTAAGGCTTGGACCACAACTCTTTGTATGTTTTGAAATGAGTAATAGCTTCTTACGTATGTTAAATGTTAATCTGAATTTCATACATTTATTTTTCCCTTGTACTAATCAATATGCCATCTACCCATGATATGTTAAGTTCCTAGGGCAGAACGTATTGCTAGTAAAGTAAGCTATGGCTAGGAAGACTGGATGTATGCTATGCAATTGTATTTGAGCTAGTAAAGTAGTGAACCTTGTTTGGACATGGATAACAACTGATGCTCAACTATGACACCATCTTCCCCACTATACTAACTCATGTGATTTTGTGTTGTGGGATGGTGGCAAGTAACATTTGAGTATCCTTCCTTTGGATGATAGATCACATATATCCTTGTTTACTAGTCTTTTCCTCTTGTTGCTTCGGACCTTTCTGTTGAGCACATCCATATCTTTAACAAGAGACAAATATGAGAAACGCATGGATTGAAATGTAGTTTTTGTCTCATCATTACTAGTTGTATAATGATGCAAAAAACCTTTGGATCTCCTTCTTGAGCATCTCATTTTCATCCAAACAAGTTTTCAACTTTGTAGATTTTTCTTCGCACTCCTTTGATATTTTCCTTGATTCCTCTTCCAAATAATGTATTCTTTGCATTGAATGTGCATTCCCATAGAGCATCAAATTCTCACAGCAACCCAAAAGGCCATTTTTACCATGACACATATAGATTATTAACTGACTCACCGAATGAAAATATGGATGTTGCAATGAACATGGATCAATAGGATACAATGTTCTTGATGACCATAAATCTACATGCTTTAGCTTTTCCTCCTTGTATCGGACCATATCAGAAGTTGACAATTTGGGTTGCTTTGAATTTCTTGTCCTGAGCGGAGCATATTCTGGTGACAGATCCACATGAAAATGATAAAGCTTTGCCATCATAGTAGTATAGTAACAAACAACACAATGACAATAACAAAGCTGGAGATGGCGTCAACGACTCTGCTGGAGATAGAGATGGTGCTAAACACTTGTTTTTTTACCCCGTAGATAGAGATGGCATAGGCTTTGTTTTAGAAATGTCACTCTTAATTCAAATTTTTAAGTGTTCCCAACTATTGGGAAGGACTATTTCAGCATTTTGAAAATTATATTTAAACTATGGTTAAGCACCAGTGAAGTTTGATGTGACTAAACTAAGGTGCATACATTTACATGGAAAGTAGTGCGGGCAGATGCGTAAAGAAGTTATAGTTATTTTTCTCTCTCATACATGACATTTCTTATAGGGCCCTCTTTGGGCCCATAATAGCTCATAGTTTTCATGCTTACTCAGATCAACGTAAGCAGCGCAAAATGAGATGATATGAGCATGGAATTCACTGGTCCATATCCTGAAATTTTAACCGCAATGGTTTTCTTACAAAAATTATTTTATGCACCTTATTGAAATTATGTCCTCCAAGAAAATGAGACAGTGCCTTGATTGCCATAATCATAGTCTCACCATGTTGATGAAACTTTGAATGGGCAACACTTATCTCATTATTCTTGAGAACTTTAGATAGTGCCCCAGTGCATGATCTCTTGAAAATTCTCCAGCAGAAGATCTCTGCCCTTCTCGACGAATTGCGAAATCATCAAGGAAAATTATTTCCTGAAATGATAAAAAAAAAAGTAAGCTCCAGTATATAATCGGACATAACGAATCTACTAGTACATGATGATAAGACACAAGAACTTACGCATTTGGATTTGTCTTCCCTGATTACTATCTCTCCATCAATATTATGTCCACCTTTTGATGTCAATATTGTTGGTGAATAGATAGTTGGTTGTGGACAACCAAGTTGACTTTGGATTCTGAAAAACTCCTCCTCATAAGGTAGATCATCTTCTTTGTTGCACATTTTCTCCACAACCGTTTTCAAGCAATCTTTCCCTGAATAAAACTTATCATTATGTACATCGTCAACACCAGATAAAAGATCATCAGCATCAAAACTGATTATATCCAAAAAATTATCAAGCCCCTAAACTTTGATAGAGAGAGAAAAACTACGAGTAGACTAATAGACTAGCCTATGGCTAATTACAGCTGTCAACATTAATGTACATCATAAACAGTAATAATGAAGTTTATCATTGATTTATAACAGTGAAGTTAGCTAGCGGGAAGATAAAGCAGATGAGCAATGTGCAATATGTACTTGGCTTAGCTAACCATCTACTATCTGTTGGGATGATGACTGATCAACAACTCAAGGCTGAGTTTGACAATGACAAATGTCTCGTCAAGGACATCAAGAATCACTACAAAATGATTGCTACAAGAGCTCTCTAGAGTCAACAAGAATCGACTCTACAAATTGAATGCGAGAACTTTTACTCAAGCTATGGTAAGCACTGTTGATAGTCGAAGTGACCTTTGGCATCAAAGGTTTGGTCATATTAGTGCTTAAAACTTGCAAATCCTTAAAAGAGGTAATCTAGTTGCTAGATTGCTTGATATCTCTTTTGAAGGAAAAATTGCATTTTGGGAAAACAACATAGAGAGAGATTTCCCAAAGATGGAGCAAGAAGAGCCAATGGCATTCTTGATCTTGTTCATAGTGATCTGTGTGGACCAATACAAACTAGGTCCATTAGTGGTTGTTACCATTTCATCACATTTTTTGATGACTATAGTAGACATATCTGGATTTATTTCATAAAGAAATGTGATGCTTTTGCCAAGTTTAGAGAGTTCAAGGCTCTAGTTGAAAAACAAACAGGTTGTTATATTAAGACCCTCAGATAGATGGTGGCGGTGAGTATTTCTCAACAGAGTTTATAAATTTTTGCAATTATCAGGGGATCAAGAGACAAACTACTACACCCTATTCACCACAACCAAAAGGAGTTGCAGAATGGGAAAACAGATCCATTGTGGAAATGGCTAGGGCAATGCTTAAGAGCAAGGGTTTGCCAGATACTTTCTGGGCAGAAGCATGCAACACAGCTACTCATATCTTGAATCGGTGTCCTACTAAGTCCGTGGAGGGTAAGACACCTTACGAAGCCTTTAATGGAAAGAAACCTAATGTTTCTCATTTACGAGTATTTGGTTGTGATGCTTACGCTTATGTGCCTGATGAAAAATGCAAAAGCTGGATGCAAAAGTTGTTAAGTGTATTTTCCTTGGATATGATGAAAGAGCCAAGGCATATAGGATGTATGACACAGATGCACAAAAGATCATGATTTCCAAAGATGCTACTTTTGATGAGATTGGTCAAAATGACCAGATAAAATTGACAATTGATCCCTTTGATGATAAAGCTAAAGTGCAAGTGAAGAAAGAAGTTGGTGTCGATATGAAGAGCCAATGGAAAAAGACAAAGTTAATAATGAGACTCCTAGGAGAGTACCTAAGTGGTACTTGTCAGTAACAAGTGATGTCAATAAGAGAGATACTCCTGAATCAAGTGAGCAGGGAGAGCTTAGAGAATCAAGTAGAAATCAAAAACCCCCTACAAGATTAGAGATGAATCTAGCCCTGATGGGCTCTGTGCTCAAGGCTTAAGAACCAAAAACTTTTGATGAAGCAAAGGAGCACAAGGAGTGGCGTGCAACTATGGAAACAGAAATGGAAGCCATATCGAAAAAGAGGACGTGGAATTTGGTTGAGCTACCTGATGGTAAGAAGCCTATCACTTGCAAATGGATTTATAAGATAAAATATGGAGCAGATGGGCAACTCAACAAGTACAAAGCACGGTTGGTTGCAAGAGGATTTGAGCAACAAGAAGGTGATTTTGAGAAAACCTTCGCACCCGTAGCTAAGATTCTGACTATTTTATTATTGCTATTTCTGCTTTCTATGGTTGGAAGATCCAGCAAATGGATGTAAAATCTGTTTTTTTTAATGGAGTGCTGGATGAAGAGGTGTACTTAGTACAACCTCAAGGATTTGATGAGCCAGGGAGAGAGCATCTTGTTTGTAAGCTCAACAAAGCCATTTATGGATTGAAACAAGCCCCACGGGCATGGTACTCTTGCATTGATGAACACTTCAAGGAACGAGGAATGGTAAAGAGTGATGCTGATCCTAATCTTTACATTTTAAGACAAGATTCAGATATAGTATTCATTGTCTTGTACGTGGATGATTTGATTATTACAGGAAGTAATGAGAAGTTAATTGATGAAATCAAATCAAATCTTTCCAATGCTTTTGACATGACTGATGTAGGATTGATGCACTATTGTCTTGGCATTGAAGTATGGCAAAAGGAAGACATGGTCTTTCTTACACAAAGCAAATATGCACGAGATTTACTTTATAAGTTCAATATGCAGGATTGTAGGCCTTTGAGTACACCTATGGATGTCAACATGAAGCTTACTGCATATGATGAATCTGAGAAAGTGGATTCTTATTTATATAGATAGCTAGTGGGTAGTTTGATTTATTTGACACACACACGACCTGATATTTCTTATGTTGTTGGTGTTGCTAGTCAATTTATGCAAGATCCTAGTCAAGCACACTGGAAGTCTGCTAGACGTATTCTCAGATACATTCGAGAGACATTGAATTTTGGTTTGAAGTACGATCAGTCTGAAACTCCAATGTTGGTAGGTTATACAGATGCCGATTGGGCAGGTAATATTGATGACAGAAGATCGGGCCAATGGTCATACATTCAGTTATGGTATAGCTGCAATTTCATGGAGCAGCAAAAAGCAACCTACAGTAGCCTTATCATCGACGGAAGCTGAATATTGAGCACTCAGCAATGCTACACAAGAAGCGGTATGGTTACAAAGATTGCTTGTGGATTTAGGTCAACCACCGGTGGATGCGACTACTATATCTTGCGATAATCAAAGTTGCATTCACCCTACCAAAATTCAGTTTTACATGCTGAACCAAGCACATCGAAATACACTACCATTTTGTTCGAGAGAAAATTCTTGATGGAGCCATTGATCTTGTTTTTTGTAAATTCGAAGATCAAATGGCAGATATTTTTACTAAGTCATTAGGTGGATGTAAATTTGAGAGGTTCGTACTCTATTAGAAATAGAAGAATGTAATTTTATCATTGAGGGAGAGTGTTAGAAATCAATGATAAACTTCATTGTTATTGTTTACGATGTACATTAATGTTGACAGTTGTGACCTAGCTGTCATTAGTCGTAGGCTAGTCTATTAGTCTACTTGTAAGTTTTCTCTCTCTATCAGGGTTCAGGGTTATTTGTACATTTTACATTCAGTATGATTCAGTGTGATAGTGTGATAGTGTGTGTTCTTCTTTCGCCTTCTTGTGGTGATTGCTTATGGTGAATGCTTGATGTTGCATATCTAATTCTTGACAACTGGTAGGGCGCACTTTCAGCATGTAAGAGAAAAACAAACTTCTTCACGGTGCTGTAAAGAAAAAACCTCGAAACTGCATGGTTTTGTAGTGTTATGCAGTGTGGTTTCCTGGAAGGTATGAGTGGGGAGGAAAATTGATTTCCCTCCAGTTAGGATTTAAATTAAAAGTCTTTTAAAGTGTTTTTGAATTTTAAGTGGAAAAACCACTTAGATAAGAAAAAACTTTTCTTATGCAAGTATAGAGTGTAAATTGGACCTTGTATTTTTGGGATAAGCGGTACGTTTGTTGTTCTCCACTTGTTTGGTAGCGAAGCAGGGTAAAACCTGAACGTTGTCCACTTGTTTGGTAGCGAAGCAGCGTAAAATTGAACGAAGGGAGCATCCATGAGAGAGAGAGAGAGAGAGAGAGAGAGAGAGGAGAGAGAGAGAGAGAGAGAGAGAGAGAGAGAGAGAGAGAGAGAGAGAGAGAGATGCACTCCATGTTTTGGAACAGGTTCTGGGAATTTGCTCAAAAAGCTGGTCAAGAATGCTCTCTCTTTTTATTTTTTGCAATATGGGCATTCAAAGTACAAAAGAATTAATGGGGATCTGATGGTAGTGTTTCGAATTTTTTTTAAACACTACAAGGACCCCCT